>JACXGK010001385.1:21551-62440 GCA_016801125.1 Novumbra hubbsi | reverse complement strand
CGTTCAAGGCTTGATCTATGCCTGCATTGCAAAGACGTTCGTAAACAGATGCTGAAAGCTTCACCACCAAGCAGGATATCCTGTACATGATGCACACTCATAGCGCGTATAACCTTTTTGTCCGTGCATATAAACTTTGTGGTAAGATGAACCTGCAGTATGTGCATGTCATGGAGAAACACATTGCTTCTGGCACAGTTACTAATAGTCTTCAATTCCGAGAATGAGGGGAGGAGAAAATTCTTTCTTCTTTCAACAATTTAAATGCATTGTAAAAAGAGGATTGGATTGCTTTCCAAACATTTGGTGTTAATGTCATTTAGCAGAAAACTTTTGTCTAAAAAACGTTTTTTATCATTAAAGGTACTGTTAAGTAGACTGAAATATGGGCAGCATTAAAGCCAACACATTGTAGAACATATATGTGAGACCTTTAACACATTTCAATTGCTCATCTAAGTATATTACTATAACACACAAATCAAAAAGTGTTTTATACAAATTGGGACACATGTACCATTCCTGACTCATTCCGGACCGATCCCAAAGGTACACGTTTACGAATATAACATGTTGCCAGCGCAAATCAACTTGCAACAACACTGCCTCTGTTTGCAATTTGATGTTGTGACTATAATGTGTGCATCCAACGTATGCTTTAGCAGAGTATGCAGTCCATCAGTCAAATACCATACAACTTGTTGTATTCTACATTATTTACAGTACATGCAGTTGTGTGTGAAAAATACTTCAGTAGTCTATTCAAGAAATATATATATTTTTAATTCTTCTGATTTACAAAATGTTTTTATCTGTACATTTTCAGCTTTCAGTTTTCAGTTCAATCACACATGCGTGTTAGAAGTCTCGTATTCAGATCCTCTGCTGTTCATCGTTGCTTCTTTGCTGAAATATTTGAAGAGTGTATACCTAGAGAGCACACTTCCCAGACACTTTCTGAATTTCTCTCCTACAAAAGCATAGATGACTGGATTGACACAGCAGTGAACCAAAGCAATGTTCTCCGTCACAAATATAGCTGTAAAAGCCCTCTGTGAAGACTCACAGTTATTCCCAACACCAAACATCTGAAGGGTGTGGAGAAACACCACAATATTGTACGGAATCCAGAAGACCACATACGCACCCATGATGATGAATATCAGTCTGACGGCCCTTTCCTTCTTAGAGTTCCTGGACTTTTGGAGCACAGCGAGGATGCTGATGTAACAAAAGGTCATGATTGGCAGACACAGGAGGAGCCCGGTGACATTTTCCACAGTGTTCCGAAACAACTTCCATGTCCGCTCTGTGCCATCTGGGTAATGCGCCTCACAGCTAGAATCGGTTCCGTCCCCTGTGATCTGTGAGAAGATGGCCTCGGGGAGACTGGCGCCGAACGACACCACCCAGGTGACCGTGCTCGCCAGCACACCGTAGTGCAATGTCCTCGCTCGAATTGACGACACGGCGTAAACGATGGCCAGATAACGATCCACACTCATTAAGGTCACGAACAGGATGCCACTGTAGAAGCCTACCTGGTAGGCAACGGCCATGACCTTACATGGACTGTCCCCTTCAAACGTGTGCCCTTGGGCTTGGTAGGCCCATAGAGGCAGAGAGAGGACAACGAGCAGGTCAGACAGGGCCAAGTTCAGCAGACAGATGTCTGTCATGGTCTTGAGTTTCATGTACTTCAGGAGGACCCAAAGCACCAGGCTGTTGCCTGTCAGCCCCAAGGTGAACACCAGGTAGAGGACTATGGGTAGGTAGATGAGCCTTCTGGTTGGACTGGGGTCAGTGTCACAGAAACAGAGGCCATCTGTGCAATTTTCTAAATTTGTATAGTCGTATGCGTAGGCTTCAGTCGTGTTCATTTTACTGCAGAAAAAGTTGAACAATTAGTAAACAAACAATTACGTATTGTGTAAATCTTACAGGTACAAAATGCTTAATTAACACATCGATCAATCAGTAAGTGTTATCATTATAGTTGCAATCATTATCATATTATCATTAAGTAAGTCCTTCACAATCATTTAATTCAATTGCCAACTACACATTGCTTTAACAATGCCGGCTGCAATAAAATGTCTTTTTTTTCTTGAAAATGGGTAGTATGTCCTCCTTATTGCGATATGGTTACAAATGATGAAGTATATACACAGCTGTGGGTACAGTACATCAAAGCATTGTTTTGGGTGCTTCTCATGGTTTTGAGAGTGTACAAACTTGCACAGGTATCCTAGAGGAGCACTATTTGAAGTGACTCTTCAGCAACCATGAACATCTTGGCTGGTCATTTCTATGCTAAATGTAGATTCTCTGATTATACCAACAGCAAACAAGCGTCCACATGGTTCTCTACCAGTAGGAAATTTGCATACTTAATTGAGTTTGAATCGTACTGTATCTTAACAACAAAATGTGTCTTATTTTACATTAGTAATTTTAGATTACATTACATTACAATACTTTTATGCAAGATAAACTTCTTATCATGGTGACTGGATGAGAGGATGTGTCATTCGAAACAACTTGGGAAATAACCTAATTAACATACTTGACAGAGATCACAAAGAACCAATTTTCATGCACTTTTCTAAGATCTGTCTGAATTCAACATGAAAAAAATTGCACTATTGATGTTTGTCAAGTTTATGTAAGCTACAGATCAGAACAGCTACTGAACATAAAACTTTTTCAAAGAACAAAAGCCAAAAAGCTTTGAAGCACTTGTTGTTTATTTAAAATGCTGCTCTGCTTTTTTAGGAAATGTTTATGTGCCAAAACTAGGTAGAAGGTAGAAATTAAACCAATATGTTCCCCACGGTATATCGATTTACAGATACAAGCATTCAAGCCCACATCAACATAATTAAACAAATCTATCTACCCCCCCATCCTAACCAGAATCCATCCACAACCCTTATGGTCTCACACGTCACCCACCGCTGTTAGCTAAATACTGACACCCACTGTTGGCAGACCCCATTGTAAAACTATCATTTATTCTCAATTGACCTAATTAAATAAAGTACAATGTATAAAATAAATACAGATCAGGATAAGAAAATATAGGTTATTTACCCAAATTTCTTTTATTCTGATGTACGGATTGCTTAAATCTTCTTCTGATGGTAAGGTGTGTGAAGGCTTAAACTCACTGACAGGGAAATCTGAATGGAGTGTTCCGGCAACCACAGACTGAACCTCATGTTCCGCCTGCTTCCGTTGTTCCCTTGAGCAAGACGGATATTAAACACCACCGTACTTAATTTTAAGATCATTACTGTATGTCTAATACCTCATTGTAAAATGTCTGATTATTTTTGTATCTATCTGAGTATCTATTTTGTATCTATCTCCTTTGTCCCTTAAAATGCTCAGTCCGATCATTTAGGCATTTGTTTTAGTTTCCCTTCCCTGCCTATTTCCATGTCCTATTTGTGCTTATGGCCTTTGTGTTTACGCCAAAGTAGATCTCGCAAAGTTTGATCAACCAGAAATGAGTTAACAGCAAAAACACACTTGGAGGAGACATTCCAAGTAAAAAAAACGAAATAGTATTACACTGAAATAAGTTCAATTTAAATAGTAATACGTATACTCAAAGAACATGTTAGTTCTTGAAATGTATGTGTACATGTATAAATATTAATATATTGTAAATTGGGAGTATATTCGCAGTTTACAAACTGTTATTTTAAATAATTGAATGTATGTATAATTAAGTTATTTAAACAATACTTAAATATGATTTTAATACAATTGTGTGTACTAAAGTACAACTTACTAGTACAAAAGGTTTGTACAAAAGGTTAGACTTTTTTTTTTTACGAGTAATTAGTAGTTTTTTGGCGCAGGATTCTTTGGCCACCAACCATGGGTAAGCTTGCAGGCCACTGGTCTACCACAAGGAGTCACTAAAGTGTAAAGACAGACTACTGACAAACAGTGGGAGATAAGGCCAGCCAGTCCGTTGGCAGGAAGGCAGTACAGTTTGCTCTATTAAAGGGGCTCTGTGTAGAATGACGCCTCTAACATTTACCAGACTGACTTTAAACAGTAACACCACTTGTCCCCTCCTCTTCTTCCCTTACTAAATTAGATAAAAACAATATAAGCTATTCCAGAGTGGTTTAAGGTGGGGCGGATAGTCTTGCATCTAATGCAAGTATGAGCACAGTACAAGTTAATGCAAACTAATAGACAGACAGGCACAAAAGTTTAAATGGGAATATCTCCGGAACTCTGAAGCAAAACTATTTGGAAGATTAACTTGAAAAATGATTTGTAGAAATTGAGAGCACGAGACAGCTAACATCTGGTCAAATATGTTTCTGCAACCCCCCTAAAGCAGGCTGAGCATCAGGTTAAGTGCCAAATGCATCAACTGTATGTCATACTGTCAAATCTTTGTTTTTAACGCCACAATAAGTAATTTGAAGCCTCAAAAACAAATTGACCAATTGGCATTTATTCACCATTTCCATATCCTGAGGAATATACACACAACAAAGCCACAAAATTTACTTTCAATCAAATTTTATAATATAAAAACATCTGTCTAAAAATATGTTTATCATGAACATTAGCTGGATAATGTTAACTCGATTAACTCATTCTAGCTCTTTTCTTTATTCTTATAATGTTCCACATTGTACAATCATAGTGAAGACATCTGAAATAACATCAGAAACTAGAAACACTGCAAAAAGACATGTCCTATTAGCTAGCTATCTTGCTACCTATCTCTCACTAAAAAAGACTGAATAGCTGGCAAAAAGGTAGCAAAATTACCTTCAGCCTTACCTTTGACAAAGTAAGTCCCAAGGCCTCATTCTGGACCTCATTCTGGAATGTTTGACTAACGTAAGTTACTAGGCAACCGGCGTTCAGTGTTGCTAGCTACCCATCGACCAATGTTTTTTTGCCACAAAAACTTGAATATTTCCTAAACCTGGTCGCGAAACCTTCCAAAAATCAAGAGCAACGCAATCGAAAAAAAAGATGCACATTTTGATACCTGTCACGTCTCCATAGTGCAAAAACTGTAGGAGGAGTTAAGGTGGATATAATAATAAATAAATATATATGTGAGATTACATTAAGTGGGGGGCAACCCCATTTAATAACACATATAGAACTAAGTAGCAACCAAAGGTGTTAAACAAAATATCAAAACAAAAGTTAAAAATACAAATATATTTTTCAAAGTAGCCATTACTTTAAGTCATGGAGGTCAGTCAATATTGAAAATGTAAAGAACTTTGTATGTTTCTTCAAGGGCAGTTGCAAAAACCATCAAGCACTCTGATGAAACTGGCTCTCTTGGGGACATGCCACAGGAAACAAAGACTCTGAGTTTCCTCTGCTGCAGTGGATTAGTTCATTAAAGTTAGCTGACTGAGAAATTGGCAATTAACTGCACCTGAGATTACAGCCCAAATAAATGCTTCACAGATTTCTATTAACAGACACATGTCGACATCACCTGTTCAGAGGAGACTGCGTGAATTTGGTCTTCCTGGTTGAATTTCTACAAAGAAACCACAGTTAAAGAACACCAATAAAAATAGATTTTTAGGGTCAAGTAACACAAGATATGGACAATAGATCTGTCCTTTGAGATTTGTCATTGAGATGGGCAGGTAAACAAATGAAGCATGGAAAATGTTTGATTGTGTGGGGGTGCTATTAAGATACCCTTGAATGAGTAGGTGTGTCCAACTTTTTGACCGGTACTGTACATATGTTTATATACCGGGTAGATACCATATCACATGACTTTGTAGAGCTTGAATATTTGTAACCAGTTCATAAGTGCAGTCAGTTATCTTGGTTGACATGGCTAAGAGCTGTATACAGGCATTCCAAAAAGCCTCATTGCTTACATATACACACAAAACTTCAACCAACCAATACAATTAATTAGCTACCTTTACATCAGCAGTTGATACAGTCCGGTCTAAAACCCTAAAAAGTAAGCAAAGAAATCAATGCGCATTAGTCTCTAAGGTGTTGGCAGTTTTCTTCTGACTGTACTTAGTGGAGATTTCTACTTCGTATCAGCCGCAAAACCAGGTGAACTTAAACAGGGAAAGCTAGGTGTCGTCCAGCCAGGTAGTCTTTGGGCGTAGACCAAGGTCTCATATCCTATTAAAATTCAACAGAACAACAGAAATAAAGTGTGCATTTCTTAGATCCAAGAGTATACCCCTGTAGAAAACATAGACAGACCATAGTCAGTCAACATAATTTACTAATTCATAATTCACAACCTGCTGCTTTTGAAAATGCTTTTTTTTATATGGTATTATTATATATGAGTGCTGGAACACATTTAGGGTTTAGGGTTTGCGGATGTCACATTCTTAGGTTCCAAGTTGAATTAATTGTCAACTTGAAATGGAAGGTTCTTTGAATTGCACCTTGCACTCAACGTCTGCTTTACAGTGCATCTGCCACTTCCTTGTTGAATGAGGGCAACTGGGATAGGCAATGGAAGTGAGATGGTTGTGACTTTGAATCATGATTGGCTGGTAATGAGGACAAAATGTCTGCAGTGAACAAGGCCTTCCGTGAGGCATTTACATTTAAGTACAGAGTAAACCAGCAGAGTACCTCTGCAGAGTAAACCAGCAAAACATAGAAATGTAAGGTTGAAACCGTGCCAATCTTTTCCTTCTTATTATTTTAGTTATCACCATCTATAACAATACTATTCTCACAGCTACAGTGCCCAATAATTGGCACCCCTAGTAAAGATGGGTAAAAAAGTGTATTAAAAAATACACCTTTTGGTGAATTACCTTAGTGCCACATGAAAACAAAGAGAAATATCCTACCTTTAATTGAAGTAAATGTTTTTTGTCTAACAAAGAAAAGAAAAATCGTACAAAAGCACGTGTCACGATTATTGGCACCCCTGCATTAAAAACTTTGTACAACCTCCATTTGCCATTGAAACAACACTGGGTCTTCT
This sequence comes from Novumbra hubbsi, assembly GCA_016801125.1. Taxonomy (NCBI): domain Eukaryota; kingdom Metazoa; phylum Chordata; class Actinopteri; order Esociformes; family Umbridae; genus Novumbra; species Novumbra hubbsi. Next base: position 55,449 of record JACXGK010001385.1, on the reverse strand, counting down.
CCTGTAACATCCAATAAGTTGCCATGTTCCCTAATAAGGTTTCCAGGGCCTTTGGAGGAAAAACAAACTCACAACGCCATGGAACCTCCACCATACTAAACATTGGGGATCAGATTATTTTTTGGTATAGCCAGCCTTCGGTTTACACCAAACACGCCTTAAGTGTTTGTTGCCATAAAGCTTGATTTTGGTTTTATCTGACTATAGCACTGGGTTCCAGTCAAACGTTCAGCATACTCCAGGTGCTTACTTTTGTGGTATAATGACAAGAGCAGCTTTTTTTGCTTTTTGGAGACTTTGTGACCCCAGGATGCTACTTTCCTCTGTAGATCTCCAACATTGATCTTTGAGGATGTTTTTGCCTCTTTTAGCATCCAAAATAAACTTGGGTCCTCCTCCAGGTAAGTGTGTAAAAGTTCCAGTTGCTTTAAATGAAGCTGAATTATACTCCCATTCATATTTTAAGTTTTTAAATTTATCTGAGTGAATAGGAACACAAGTGGTAAGATATTGTTTCCTGTTTTTCTGGGGTATGAATATGAAGTGACACATAGGCCAAATTCCCATAGCCATCCTTCGCTATGGGCAAGAACCAAGAATACAGTAATGATACACACTTAAAAAAATGGAGACAGGGAATTTTTAGCATTGTGTTGCATAACCTCTTTTTTAGACAATACCCTGTAAGCATTTGGGAACTGAGTAGACCAATTGCTGTAGTTTGAAAATTAAATGTTTTCCCATTCATGCTTAATATGAGATTTTAGCTGCACAACAGTTTGAGGTGTACTTTCAATTGTTTTAAAATGTGCCTGATCTTTTCTCTGGTTGACAGGTCTGGACTGCAGGCAGGCCAGTTTAGCACCTGAACTCTTTTTGCAGAGCCATGCTGTTGTAATAATTCACAGCCCCAAACTAGTCAGGTTCTCGTTGCTTTCCTTTCCCCAAGCTTGGGCATGCCGCTTCCCATATTACCACCGATTACTCACACCTCCTCCTATTCCCTCATCACACCACTCCATTTAGTCTCAGCCTTCACTACACTACCTTGCCAGTTCAACGTCATTTTTGCCTCGCAATTGCGATTAGGCTTACGTTTTCTCAAGGTATGTGTTTTCTTGCTCTCTGCATTATCTTAGTATTTTTCCCCGTTTGTTCCCAGTCTCAGCCCTAGTTCTTTTGGAATCCTGTTCTATTTGCCTGTCCTTCGTTGTCTTTTCCTGCCCAGTATTTTGGCCCTTTCCTCTTCTTTTTTTCTCCCCTTAGTCTTTTGTTGTTCTATCCTCCTTCAACTGTGCTCCGCGTTGTGCGTTTGGGTTTCCCCCTGCCCGACTCCGCTGGTTCTAAGTAGCCGACCTTCTGCGGACCAGCAGGGCACAACCCTTGCAAGGCATGAGGAGCTGTTACGGAACATCACTGCCTCACTGGCAGATACCCTGGCAGCTGTCCGACGGGTTCTGACACCCCTGGAACCTCCCTGCAAGGCTTCTTCTGGCACCGCTCATCCTCCTCCGTCGGCCTACCACTGGAACCCAGCTGCTGTCGCCCATTCCTGGGAGCAATACTGCTCCCTGGTCTTTGAGCAACAGCCCCGGTCTTACCCTATCGACCGGGCCAGAATAGCATATACCATTGGCGCCCTGTGAGGTAGAGCTCTCGCCTGGGCTTTGGCGGTGTGGTCCCCTGGGGGTCGACTGTGCACCTTGCGCTTCCACTCCTATATGCGAGTCGTCATCTCCAGCCCAAGCGTGCTCAACCCTTAGTGACCCTAAACCCATGCAGCCAGGTTGCACGCGTCTGGCACCAGAGGAGCCAGCGCGTCGTCTAGCGGAGGGGCATCTGATTGCCAATTGTCCATCCCGTCTGGTAGAACAACCATGCCCGTTGATAGTCGAGGAGTTACGGTCGGGACGTGCTGGAATCTCCTCTCCTGCGTGCCCTACCATTAAGGGTACCCTCTGCTGGGAGACAACCTCCTTACCCCTATAAATGCCCTGATTGATTCGGGAGCAGGTGAAAAATGACCCTGTCCTCCCACTTGTGGTGGTTAGGGGGCTGAGTGGGCTTCAACTCGCTTTCATTGAACGGTAAGGGCACTGAACCAGCTGCTGCTCACGGGGAACCACCACAAAACCATCCACCTTTACGTCATGCACAGTCCCCTGTCACCCCTCGTCCTTGGTCACCCTTGGCTCAAAATGCATAACCCCCCCATCGACTGGGTCTCAGGCGAAGTATTCACGTGGGGGCATGACTGTTTCCAGCGGGGTCTGGGTTTGGCAGCAACTCCAGAGTCCGATCCAATCACTGCCGCCGAGCCCCCCAATCTGAACACAGTTCCTCGGGAATACCATGACCTCGCCCCTGCGTTTAGTACACAGAGTGCACAGTCTCTACCTTCACAGTGCCCGTACGACCTTGCTCTCGACCTGCTCCCTGGGTGCGCCCCTTTCTACCAGCAGATTATACAGCCTTTCTCGTCCCAAGACCGAGGCCATGGAGAAATATATGGAGGAGTCCCAAATCCCTCGCCGCGGGCATCATCCGTTCATGGTCCTCCCCACTGGGGGCAGGGTTTTTCTTTGTGATGAAGAAGGACAGGAACTTGCGTCCCTGCATTGATTACCGTGGTCTAAACGCCATTACCACGCGTCATAAATACCCATTACCACTCCTCAGTTCCGCCTTTGTTCCCCTACATCGAGCAACCATATACACCAAGCTGGATCTACCTAATGCCTACTATCTTGTGCGCATCGGAGAAGGTGACAAATGGAAAACGGATTTCACGTAGTCCCATAGGGCCTCTCCAATGTGCCCGCAGTGTTCCAGGCTCTCGTTGACGACAATCTGCGGGACATGCTCAATTTGTTTGTGTTCGTGTACCTTGTCGACATCCTGATTGTCTCCCGATCCCTCCCGGAACATATCCAGCCTGTTCGTCACGTCCTTGAGCGCCTGAGCGCCACTGATTTGTTTGCCAAAGTGGAAAAGTGCGATCACTGTTTCCTTCCTAGCCCACACACTCTCCCAGGGACGAATAGAGATGGATCCGGGAAAGGTGGCTGCAGTCGCGGAATGGCCGTTGCCTGGCAACCTGAAACAGCTCCAACGCTTCCTGGCGTTTGTCAATTCATACGGTAGATACAGCCGCAACTACAGCCAGGTTGCTGTGCCTCTCATTACCCACATGTCCACATTCAGGCCTTTCATTTCCGTATTTTGTGAGGTCAAGCATCGGTTTGTCTCCACGCCCATCCTCATTCAGCCAGATCCCTCACTCCAGTTTGTAGTTGAAGTTAATGCGTCCGACACAGGGGTCCAGGGGTCCTCTCCCAACGGTCTCCTCAGAACCAAAAACTGCACCCTTGCGTGTTCTACTCGCTGAACCTAACCCCCCGCCAAGAGGAACTACGACGTTGGGAACAAGGAGTTGATCGCTGTAAAAACGGCATTAGAGGAGTGGCGTCACTGGCTGGAGGGGCCATAAGAATCTGGCCTACCTCCAAACCGCAAAACGCCTTAACTCCCGCCAGGCCCGTGTGTATTTAAAAGTTTGTTTATCATCTAGCCATAACTCTTTAGACAAAACAGAAAATGTGCCATAGCCTACCATGCTTAGAACCAGCAACACATATTGTGCCCTTCACAATTATCGACACACCTAGGGAAAACAGTCAATTTAAAAATCTGTCATCAAAAAAGAATAAAAAAAACTATATGTTCCACCATTATTGGCAACCCTTGAAAGTCTAATGAACAAAATGTAACTGAAGCATTTATTACATTTAGAATCTACCTTTTTTAAGTTTATCACAGCAGTAATCCATGACTTCCTGTTTCAATGGGGTATAAATATGTGGTCAATCAATCAAGTTTATTGATTGCACCATATAGCACAATTCCTACATAGAAGCAATTCAATGCGCTTTACAGAAGATAGTAAGGACATTAAAAGAGAAATACAATTTTAACAGGTGGATTAAAACAGACATGTGGTTACAACGAGGCCATATGCCAGATGAGAACACACAAATCAAATGAATGAAAGGGATGTTAAGTCCATTAGTCAGGGAATAGCTATAAAAAAGTTGCAACTCACTTGGAAATGCCAATATCTACCGTTGCCAATCCTAAACAAGTTCAATGCAACTGAAACGGTTAAAAACTTTATTTTGCCCCCACACACGGTGAGGAGGGTGGTAAGAGAGTCAAAAAAATCCCCAAAGATCACTAATGGAGATTTTCAGAAGAGAGTAGCATCCTGGGGTCACTCTCATTACATCCTGGAGTACGCTAAGCACTACTAGAACTTGTACTAGAAACAATTGTTATGGTCAGATGAAACAGAAATCTAGCTTTTTGGCAACAAACTCAGGTTTTGGTGTAAATAAAACGGAGGCTAAACCAAAAATAACCTGATACCCACTGTTAAGTATAGCATGTATAGTTATGTTTTGGGGTTGTTTTTCCTCCAAACGCACTGGGGAACCATGTGAGTGTACATTGCATCATGGGGATATTTTAGCCTGGGATATTTTAAATTGAAATATGGATGCCTCTGCCAGGCGTCGTCACTGGCTCTACCGGCAGGACCTCGATCCTAAACATACGTCCAAATCAACACAAAATGGTTCACTGAACACAAAATCAAGCTTCTGCCATGGCCATCTCAGTCCCCTGACATAAACCCCATTGACAACTTGTAGGCTGAGCTGAAGAGGAGAGTGCAAAGCAGAGAAGCCCGGACCCAGGATGATCTGCAGAGATCCTGTAAAGTGGAAAGGTCTCAGATTCCTCGCGCTGTCTTCTCTAACCTTATTTGATGTTAAAGGAGAAAACTCAGTGCTGTTTTATTGACAAATGGAGGTTGTACAATGTATTAAATGCAGGGGTTCCAATAATGGTGGCACATGTGGTTTTATTAGGAATAATAAATTCTTGATGAAAGTTTGTTGTCTCAGAATAATTTTCCTTGAATTATAGGTTGAATGTTTAGATTTTTTTTCCTAGTGACATTAAGCTCATTCACCAAAGGGTGACAATTTTGTACAATTGTAGAGGGCACTCTTCTAGACTTTCGCTTTATAGATAGTATCACTGTAGTGTTTGGTGAATAAAAAAACGATTACAAAAACAAACTATTTGTTACATGTCCTCTGTTGTGGAAATCGTAGTTAATTAAAATGTATTCATTAGTTACAGAATGGTTACAGTAAAACTTGGGAGGGTGTGGACTTTCCGTGTGTGAAATACCGTGTTCATCCCAGTCGAAGTTGACCCCTCATTCTTGTCATCCACAACAAAGTTATTTGTATAGTTCATGTTGACAAGTTGTGTGTCATATACAAAAACATGAACACTCCAGTAGGAATGACATGACATTTTAAGGCGAGCCCCGTCTCTTGCCTGCCGGGAATTAACCCCCTCACCTCCCCAAAGGTCTGGCACACTTCAAAATAATTTTGGTAGGACATATTGACCAGTTGTGTGTGTGCAACAAAAAGTATTTTACTCTAGTGCCATAAGTGAGCATATTGTAAAAAGGGGGTGATATTTCCGCACGCTCATTTTCATGCCTTCCGACTAGGAGTGTGTGCCACAGAAATTATTTCACTCTACTGAGGAGATATTTCCGCAATACCTTTTTTCAGCTCGTAACAATTAGAATGTTGAAATGTAATCCTAAGCAAATCACAGCAATGCCTGTGTGTGAGAAGGGTTGCAGATTCTGGCAGGGAGACGGTTTTCTGCACAACACCTGTTCGAGTGCAGTTTATTTTGCGATGGACGAACTGCAACCAACATGTCTTACATTATAAATCGCTTGAGGTTTTGGACGGTATGGCTTGAAACGGAGCTCCCTCACTCAGGAAGTGCAGGATAGAGTGGGGACAACGAAACATAAAGCTCTCTCTCAACTAAGCGATTGACAGACCTTTGTAAAGAAATGCATTAACTTCGTGAAAACGCATGACAAAAATATATGTTGAATGACAAACAAGTAGTATAGGCCTACATATTTTTCCCACGATCGTTATTCTTAGAGTTATTTTCAAACAATTTGTATTTTCGTTTCTGTTCCTCTTCCGCCTATTTTTAAGTTCAGCTGTTTAAATAGAACAAGTAAATAATATAGTTATCTGAATCCAAATAAATATGCAATTCGTAAATTACAAGTAAATGGTCATAGTTTTCATTATAGGTAGGCTACGTATGGCTATTAACTAGCCATCTCCAGTAGCCCAATCGGTTTCTCATTCTACTTGTTACATGCACGTTAATCAAAAATGTCGTTCCAAACACTAGGTGTCGGTTCAGCACAGGAACATAGTATTGGCCACTTCGTACTACGAAGCTTGTACTGGCCTATAAATAGCTGCTCTTCAATCCATCTTCTTTTTTTTACCACAATCACGTCCACTCGCGAAATGGTCGAGCAAAGATATACTAGTGTTTGTTCCTTGTTTCTATTCAGAAATTTGTTGTACTAGTTTTTGTAGTTCATTTCCATACCTGAGACAATTGACAGCTTGCTGTTCCTGTTTTGCTAATTTCAGTATTTTAATCATTTTCCGACTACATATGTATTGTGTTCTTTTCAATCTAATGAACTCCACACTCCCATATATATAAATACGTTAACGTATTCATCTTTTTGGAAAATTTTAAACACTGACTTCATAGCATATTGACGTCAAATAAAGAAAGTTTTTATATCTGCAAGACCTAATTTGTGATATTGACATTGAAAGGCTTTACACTAAAACATGCCAGGAAAAGGCAACGACAGGGCTGTGTACAGAAACATTTCAGAAGAGCATGTGACTGATGTGGAGTGGGTGAGAGGGGGAGCAGAGAGCTAAAGAAGCAATAGAGCATATTGTATAATGTAGTATTTTACATTAGTTGTTTTTTCATCATTTGTATCTATTTATGTTTTGAAGTGAAAAAATAAGATAGTAATCAAGGTTACAGTAAATATCTTTTTTAAATTGTAAATTAATATGCGTTGGCTTTTCACCTCCAAAGACATTGATTGGACTCACCCCAACACAACCCAAACTCATACCTGGAAATACAAGACAATCAAAAGTGCATCCATCTTCAACAGAGAGAATTCTCTAATTTCCTAATTCCAATTTTTTCATGAAAGACATTTCTGAGAGATATTGTCAATTTTTCTGTTAAAGATTCAAATAATTTACTTGACCAGTAAGCCATCTGAAACCTAGATTGAACTGGGCCAGATTAACTAACCATGCCGGCCTACACTGTTCTTGTTGACTGTTCTGTGAGCAGTACAGTTCCTTCTGACCAAACAGATCATCAAGCTTAGAGCACCCGGTCTGACTCTGAACATTTTCATATGTAACTGGAAAACATAAACGTTTTGACACACCACAACTTATTTATCCTCCTTTTACTCCTTACTGTCTAATAACACTGTACCTTCCAGCCGAAGGATGCATCCTCAACTCTCCATGCACATTGGACTGCATGGTTTTGCATGACACCACCACCATGGCCACCACCATTACACGGTAACCAACAGTGACAAATCAGCCTACTGGGAGGAAGTGAGCATAGTGGTGCCAGAACAGCAACCACTCTGTCACCATCAGCAATAAACAAGTTGGTTGTTGACTTTGTGTCGGGCAGAGAGAACACACCCTGACCCACAACAACACAACTTCAATACGTTTTTAGCAGTTTCTCCACCATGAACTGTGGGCTTTTAATGGACCAGCTGTCCACAGACCTCCACGTGGACTCTGCTCCTACCCCCCCCCCCCCTACTAAACTATTGCTGCACCCTCAAGATCATCCAGCCCAGCGGCATCACATCCTGGTTGTTGTGTGCTGGGTTGATGATGTTGTTATGGGGGGCCTCTGCCAACAGGATAGCTACAAAGCACTACTGTATATATGGTTGAAACGGACTACCTCTTACTTGTAAAGTGAAATAAAAAATACGATGAGGAGGAATCTGTCAAGAGTCATAAACATACTTGCAGGTGTGTGACAGAGATAGAGACCAAAAAGGCAAGTCAAAGCTGTATGCAGATAAAGCTAGGGAGTACGGTATCCAAAGTGGCTGTCGAAGACAATTTAAAGTTCAAAAGGCCATTCGATGCTGCATGCAAACCTTTTTTTTTATGAAAACAAGTTATGCTTTGAAAAAAGTATGTCTGCTGAATGCTTTTGTGGTATGTGACCTTTATACCACTTTCAGATTTTCAGCTTTGCTTTAATTTTAACTTTAGTTGACCAAAATGTTGCAGACTGACCGAAACGTTTTAATTACATTTAATAAACGATACCATCTGTAAGCATCACGAGTGCGCCAAAATATATATTTCTAGATATTTTATTCGCACCTGGTCTGCGATTCGTTTCTTTTTTGATATTGCCAAAATAAACGTAACAATCCAACTGAAAGCAGAACTTCATGTGCAGAACATATGCAGAGGTACACCACAAGGAGGAAAACCACTAGGTAAACCTCAAGAACAAAACAGACTGGCTACATTTAGCTAATAAAGTACCTCAAAGTGTCTTCTGATTTCTAGAACAAGGGCATATTAGGGATATTCATTTTAACTTGGTCCAGAGAGATGGAAAAAGGAAGGTAAATCTAGGCAAGCAAGTAGAAGCGACTGTGGTGAAAAATTGAGAAGTTTAAACGAGCAGCTATTTATCAGCCAATGCCAGCTTTGTTGAGGGAAGTAGCTAATACTGTTGCGGTGCTAATCCACGACCTAGTCAACGATTATCATACACATATGAGTATGCCAGTAGAACCTCAAAGGGTAGACTATAAGGAGCATCATTTAACAGTCTTTCAAGAGTAAACAATATGGATTCCCTAGAAAGACATGTTCTACAGTCAAACACAGACTGGCAATTTACTTCCCTTGCCACATCTGCTTCCCTTTCTGTGTCTGACTTCCTTTTAAAGTAGTTTTTGTTACCCTGTTGTTTCGGTTTCAGCTGATTTCCCTACGCATGCAGACCAAGCTGAATTTGTTAACACCAATTAAATGTATATGGTGGAAATGACTCTAAATAAACACACATTGTTGCAGACAAACTTAATTGCACCAAATAAAGGACAGATCTCAGTTACATATTAGGTATAAGATAATGCTGTTAACAACAATTAAATGTTTCCATATTTGCCAAGAGGTTCAGTGTCATGCCATGCCCTGATGCATTGTTTTGTTTCAAACCATTGCAAGGTGTGAAAGAGTAGTGTTAGATATATTTGCGTTGTTGTTAATTGGTAAGAGTAAATGGTTGATTTCTGTGACATAGTTGTAGACAAACATCTAAAAGCACCAAGCTGACCACCAGATTCTAGGGTTGTGGCTTGACTGTGCCACTAACTGATGAATGACTGGAACCCCATGCATGATCCAAATTGGTCTGCACTGGGAATTGGGGAGGCATGGGACTGGTCTCATATTTCTAGCCCCTTCTCCCTTCTGGCTGGGCACCTGAAGAGCTCACTCAGGTGAGCTTTCCCTCACATGTGTAGACTCAAGTCAGTTCCTATTTGGAAAAGCAGAATGGCTTGGCAATGAGGTATTTATAATAACACATGGCAATTAAAGACTAATTTACCAATATTTACATACTGGATAAAAGGGAGGCTAATTAAAGAAGAAAGATCAGGTCAGCAGGATGTAAGATTTATTTAAAAAAGACAAGTGGACAAGATTGACTTTCTAGTGATTATGCATTTATATCTAGTTTTGTGTTGTAACGTGTCTTCCAATACTTGGTTATTGAAATTAAAAGTACATTTTTAAAACAACTTAAATATAGCATTTCAAAAGACAGACTACCATAAAATTGACTTAGATAAATCAGATAATCATTGCCTCAATGTTGTTGAGAAGACCAGTGAATGGGCCCTTCTTTTAACATTTTATGGTAAATAGACTTTAGTCTTTGATCAGACTCCTTGTTTTCTCACAAAGACTTAATTCCATAACTACTTGTAAGATGATCTTGTGATAACAGTCAGAATGTCACTTTCCATTTGAACAAACAAATGACTGTCGATATAGTATTACAAAAATGTGACAAATGAAAGGAAAAACCTTTGTAATGAGGGGTTCATGCACCAGAACCCTACTATAAATCAGTCTCTGTGTATTTCCCAAAGGGTGTTCTTGGTAACACGGTCTGATCACGTCCTGCATTGACATTCTCAGTCACCTGGGAAAGGGTTTCTGTTTCTCCAAGGCACCACCATCATGGTCATTGAAAATGAGCTTTTCACAAAATGTGTGACTAAAATTCCTGCCTTCGTGTCTTTGTGACTAATAATGCCTTTTTTGAGGAATTTACATTTATTCCTCCACTCAGTTATTCAGGGTTTTACTTGATTTGTTACACGTGTGTTCTGTTGCTTCTAATGGATATTGCAAATCAGAATAAGTGACTTTTTTTAATGAAATGGCAGCAGGAGTGACAAACTCTTAAAATGACCATTGACCTCTGTGGCCTAACTATTTCCACAATTCCCATAATGCAGCTTTAGGACTGAAATCATCCTCAAAAAGATATATCAACAAAAACATAATAGCATGTAAAGATGAGCAACTGATACTGTAACTATTGATGCTACTGTAAGCATATATTCATAGCTGAAAGACACAATTAATGAAGTTCACATGTTCCTGTGGTTTGAATTCTTACAACGTTGTATAATGATTGTCTTTTATTGAAGCCTTATTCTCATAGTCAAGTTTTCTTCCCCCTATTTTGAAGGGAAATATTTATTGGGGGAATTTTCTAGATCTCCTTCAAAGAACATTTCTCTCAACATTTCATATATAATTTGTTTGGGAATGTTCTCATCTATATCAAATAAGTCTCAAATCCTTAGTGTGAACAGGGTCAGCTATAACATAAGAAATCATTCTTCAAGCTGAATTTGGGATTTGTACAAAATTAATGTATTGAATTGTTTTATGTAGGGACATTTTATGTTTAACAAATTGGTTGCCAATTTGCTTTTATTAAAGAATTGTACGGACTGTGTAGGTAACCCAAAACTATTACTTTAGATTCCATCAAACATCTTCTAATCCAAAAATACAGTGAACTTTATACAACAGCATGTACTGATGTCATACCAATATCAACTTCGAGACAGGCCACTTTGAATCGTCTTCAGATTAAGATAGAGCTTACATTTTGGTTCAAATTTGGCTATTTTGTATTCTAGTAGACAATTTCCTTGTCAACTTCATCAGAAAACATATTAATATAGGATGTTGTCTCTGTTGTGATAGTGTATACTATACTATTGAGTTATTAAGAAAAATATATTAAAATTTGGATTTTCAAGAAAAGGCTCATTACAGTCAGTTTCATGGAAGTAATGTTCAAATTTAGAGAGTCAAGTTACAGCAATTTGGAAGATTTTAATATCAGAGGATTTAGAATAGAAAGAGCTTCTTCGTTCAGATGACTCACAAGAAGACCTGGCAAAGCAAATTGGCAACCATTTCCTTAATAACTTTGAGACAAGAGTCATGAATTTCTGTCCAGCAAAAGCATAGATAATTGGATTCAAACAACAGTGTGAGAACGCTATCACCTCTGTCCACTGCATTGCCAGTGCTATGTTTCGTTGGTTTGCACAACCCTCAAAAAAGTGTCGTGTCTGCAGAAACCGAATGTAAATTACCACATTGTATGGAGTCCAAAAGCAGAAAAATACCACTACTATAATACATATAAGTTTGATGGCTTTGTGCTTTTTGGTGGTTTTGATGTTGATTAAAGTGAGAATGATCCTGCCATAGCATATAACCATAATGAAAAAGGGGAGAAGTAGTCCCAAGAAATTCATTTGTAAATAAGAAAACTGGCGCCACTTGGTGTCATCTGGATACTGTGGTTTACATGTCATAAATCCAGACTCATTTTGATCCACTTTTGTGAAGATGATGGTAGGCAGAGAGGCACAGACACTGAGAGCCCACAAGAACAGAGACAGACCAATCCCTACTCTGACTGATCTGTGTCTGGCCATGGTGTGAGCGTGGACTATGACCACATATCGATCCAATGTCATCATTACCAAGAAGAAAATGTTGCCATAGAAGCCCAGCATGTATAGTCCAGTTACCAGTCTGCACAGAAAGTCCCCAAGGATCCATTGTGATGTGGAGGCATAGTATGACCAGACAGGCAGGGTGAGGACAAATAGAAGGTCTGACAGTGCAAGGTTGAAGAGGCAGATGTCTGTCATGTTGCTGGTCCTCCTGAACTTCACCATGACACAGACCACCAGGCTGTTTCCAATAAAGCCTATGATAAAAACCAGGCTGTACAGTGTAGGCAAAAACACACTTCCGAACTTCACTACGGTGGTATTGTTGCATAGCTGACCATCTTGATTTAAATCATTATAATAGTCACTATATGATGGGTCCATACTGGTAGTATCTGTAAATAATGTCAGAAATATAAAGTTGTTTTTATTACACAGCGACAGTAGTTAGTGAACTTATCTTAATACATTTTTTTCACACCTTCAGTTTGTTATAGCATCTAATACAAAAAGTTGATTCTACATGTAAATTATATTTCATAATCATACAAGTAAATTACAATTAGGTCACCAACTGAGTACAGTAATCCATTAAAATATTAATTATTTCAATTAATTATTTAATGTATTCACACAGTGATTGTTGTGTTATGTCTAAGAAAACATGTATTTTATGTCTTATTTACTTTTCTAGATGTTAGCAAATAGGATTACTCACATGCCATGATTAATGATCAATTAGCTCTTTGGTTTTTCTCTTTGAGCGGCTCATGTCCCTTTCTTCTGTTGTACAGGCGTATATATTACTAGTTCTGAAGTTTCCTCCACCTCCTTTGGAAGGTGGTACTCTGAAGTCATAATAAAGTACTCAAAAGTCTCTTAATCATTCACGTTGCAAGGGGATAGGCTACTACAGCATACAGTAGGCATATTTGAAGTCACACAGTGACACCCTGTGGGAAGAGTCCATATAACATGCCATTTATAAATCCCTAATTTTAAAATATACAACAGTTACAATATACAACAAGATAAATACTCAGTATATTGTTAAAGGTTTATTTAGCTGATTTTCTTCTTAGAACGCGACTACTGCACTGGTGATTTGAAGACAAAAATCATTTCAATTCCATAGTTTTAGTCGATCCATATCTATCGGAATTTCTTAATATAATGTCTATTATTATTTTTAACATAGACGCTAAAAAAATAATTAATTAAAATGTGTTTTTATGTATTCTGACGTCGAATGATGCTGTCGGTTGTTGTTGAGCGCAAGAAAAAGGCGGGGTTTAAGTTAATTCATTATTGAAAGGGATGCCGGGTGTCAGGGTTGAAATATAAACGGTGGGATTTTGTATTGCATAAAACATATTTTAAGATTTGCACGTTTAACTCATTACTAATGACCATATAATGTATATCCTCATCAAGCATTTAACCTTAGTTTGCATTCTACAACATTCGTTGGATATTTTTTGCTCCGTTGATTTGTGGATATTGTGCTTCATATAATGTATTTATTTTAAAAAAACAAACAACAGCTTTGACGTTGAAAGACCGTTTTGAAGCTGTCTTCTGAGCGTCCCAGTACTACCGCTCGACATCTGGAGCTGGCAGCAAGTGGCTATGGAATTCCCAATGAGCACTATTGACGGAGTGCTGACGAGGGCGGGCTCAAACTAGAACTGGGACAACGAGCAAATAAACGGACTATTCCGAAGTATCTTTGTAATTACCAGATATGGGAAAATGTGTTTTATTGAAATAATGTTTTCATCGATGTAAGTACATCACTGTAGCTATCACACCCTGAATATTTACGATGTTATTTAGTATATACTGTTAGCGGTCAGACTTTTTGTTGTGTAGGCAACTGTTACTATGTTGCAGGACTTATGACACTTTTAAGCAATCACTTTTGTATGGAGCTTTATTTTACAATTAATGTGAAATGAATCTATAAAACACATTAGTATAAGCCTGCTGAAACAACATCATTTTCTCAACTGCGGTATAAATTGAGAAGAGCATACTTTGTTTAAGATTTAACCTATACATAAATATAATGATAAATTAACATTTTGTTTTGTGTTCTTCGATAGCTGATTTGGATATCAATGGGTTTGGATATCAGTCAAGTTTTGGTGTCCTTTATGACCGGACGAAAGGGAAATACCTTTCATAGCCAAACATTTACCACTGGATTTTGGCATTATCACACATACCCAGACACATTTAGAAGATGGATTTTAAAGTCAACACAGCCGCAAAACCTCCAATAGGGTAAGTGTTAGATGTCAAGTCTCTACTAACTTGCTTTCCAAGTAAATTTTGTAAATGAATAAAAAAACATTTTAAATCATGTTTTAAATCAGTAATAATGATATTTCACACATTGTTTATAAAATAACTTGATGAAAGAGAAACATGGAGAATCTGCAACATGCTACCACCTGTCATGGCTTTGCTGAAGTGTCTGATGATTCTTGATTCGACAGTAAGAGCTCTTGTAATGTAATGTTTTCATGTGTTTTAATATAGTTGTCAGCATATACTTCAAAAACTGTTGCCTCCAGCACTGTATGCACTAATCTTCTGTTAATTTCACTGTGCTTGACGTTATGGAAAATACTTGCATGGACCCTAAGTGGAAAACAACTTTGAGACAACAGAAGCTTTTGTGTGCCTCTATAGTTTCTTTGATTCTTTTGTCAACTGATGTTGTTACTGTGGCGACTTTCCATTGGCAACACAAAACATCGGCAAAAGTGAGTGTTGGGTCACACTGTTTACTCACTATATTCTATACAAATGCACCATGCAGTGTCTAGTCTGGGCTATACCATCAGGCACTTCAGAACAATATGCCACTGTTTCAAAATGTATTCGGTCAATTCAGTCTTTTGAGGCAGAAATGTGCTACCCTGTGTAATTTGAGATGTTGTGTGTGGCATATTCTGTTCACAAAACATGACCTACTGGAGTGGTTGTGGGGGGGGTTGAAGTCCACAAACCTTAGTGCCTGAAAGTAAACACAAAACTTCTATGGCCCACAATCTCCTTCCTGTGGAAGGTTTTTATATAATCAGTTCATATGACATGCAGCAGAAAGCATCTGACAGGTAGTGTTTATTTAAAGACAACAGTTGCTTATTCCATGCTCTGACTGTCCCTCTGGAACACGTAAATCACACAGATCAAGATTTTTAAAGATACAAATATTTTGTATATTGTGTAATGCATTGAGAACAAAATGAAGGAATAACGATCAATAGAATCCAAAATCAGTAGTGGCGACGTCGGATGCACTGGGATGCACGTCCCAGAGGGTCTCTATTGGATTCAGGTGTGAACCTCCAAGGATATGCCTCCCCATCACTGACCCACCTCCAAACCGGTCATGCTGGAGGAGGGTCAGTGGCACCATAACGTTCACCAAGGCGTCTTCAGACTCTTTCACGTCTGTCTCGTGCTCAGTGTGAACCTGCTTTCTTCTATGAAAAGAACAGGGCACCAATGGCAAACCTTTCAAATCTTCTGTTCTCTGGCAAATACCAATGGAGCTGCACGCTTCTGGGCTGTGAGCACAGGTCCCATTAGAGGACGTCGGGCCCTCATGCCACCCTTATGGAGACTGTTTCTGACAGTTTGGTCAGAATCATGCACACCAGTATCCCGTTGGAGGTGATTTTGTTGGGCTCTGGCAGTGCTCCTCCAGTCTGCCCTACTGCTGTTTCCACCTCTTGTAACGGCCTGTTGTCACTTTCATTTGCACCAAAACAGGTTACATTGATTTACAATCGCTTATGCTTCCTATCTGGATATCCCTGAGGTTTAATTGACTTAGTGTTATACTGTGATGATTACGTTTTCCCTTAATGTTTTTGGAGCAGTGTAAGTATACACACCGCAAGAGAAATGAAAACAGTGTAATTGTAAACCTGAAAGGCACTTAACGTGCAGTATACTGACCTGTTGTCAAAAATGGCAAAGTTACCCCTTTACTACTACGCTAAGTTACCCTATCACTACGCCCCCTAGTTACCCCTTTACTATTACGCTAAGTTACCACTTTACTATTACGCTAAGTTACCCCTTTACTACTACGCTAAGTTACCCCATCACTACGCCGCTAGTTTACCCTATCATTATGCCACTAAGTTACCCCTTTACTACAACGCTAAGTTACCCCATCACTACACCATTTAGTTACCCTTTTACTATTAAGCTAAGTTACCCAATCACTATCCCACTAAGTTACCCCTCTACTACTATAATAAATTACCCTATCACTACGGCAGTAAGTTAACTCGTTATTACGCTGCTAATTTACCCCTTCACTACTACGCTGAGTCATTCCTTCACTAGTCTCCTAAGTTACCTTTTTACTAAGCCTCTAAGTTACCCCCTAACTACATCAATAAGTTACCGTCACTACATTGATGTCAGGGGAGGTCAAATGTGAGTACCTTGAGGAGGGAGACATTTGTGGCGCTATGCAACTGGTCATCACAAAAGATTTGAAGAATGGGGAGCAGAAATGCGAGGTCTCCAGGGATGACCTGGATAGGGGAGAAAGGGAAAGGGTTTTAAGAATATGGTTAACAGGGCTCCTTTCACTATAAAGGTTACAAACTCTTTCAATAAAATGTACAAATTGTTTAGATTGGAGTTACATACACAACATTTTTATTGCTAAGAAATCTCACCAACAGAGGGGCACACGCCCAAAGTACTGTTGTTTGAACCAGAACCCGGAACAGGGCTGTTGTCCAAATACATAAAAGACAAGCCTTCTTCCACGTACCCTGCCTTATACCCTTTGGGGACTCCCTATGGCAATTTGTGGTCAGTCAAAACCATTAGCCAACCAAGAAAAGTAATGATGGCAACGTGAACCCCTAAGCTCTCGAGTGGGCATATGTTTAATTCTGTTTCTTTAGAGAGATCTGTCAGAAAAATCTGGGAATTGGGAAACCGGCCTCAACAGATCAAATTGTGAAAAGTTACATAAAAGTTGATAAATCTGTCTTTTCCGTGTTTAGGCTACATCTGCTATTTTTTATATTCCTTTTACCCTGACAACTGCACTGGAGCAAAATTGTATGGGGTGAAGTGTTTAGATGTACAATTAATTAGGCATTTCATTGCAGAAGCATGCTAGAATGCACCCAATATTGTATCTAGTTAGCATTTCTTTGGCTCCAACCACCTCCTTTTTCAAATCAGCCCTCTCTGTTTCGTTAGCCTCACATTAGAAATGACAGCCTGTCAGTCCTAATAACGGTGTTGTAGACACGCAACAATCTAAGCATTCAAAACTTCTTCTAGAAGTTATCATGCAAGCTTCAATATTTTTTTTTTAATCTTGACTCAAGTATATTTTACTTATATTATCCCATAAAAAAAGATATATATATTGTGTTGTTCCTTTATCAGTAATGCAGCACACATTATCACTGAATGTATAGCAGATTTATTACATGGTAAGAAGGGCATTTAAAAATGAAACAGAGCCCATAAAACACATGCAGGGAGTGAAGAATGTGTCCACTCCTGAGAATGTCCAAAATGGCACCCTATTTCTTAAGTACACTTATTTTGTCGCCCTGGGCTATGGTCAAAGTAATTTACTACACAGAAAATAGGATTCCATTTGGGCACCACTTCTAGACATTAAATATAGACTGCTTGGCCTTTACATGGTTATATTTGGTCCTCCTGCACTTTGAAACTGAATACTGCTTTACTAGCCTAACCTAAAATTACTTTCTTGAATTTCAAAAGCTAATCACTGTGATACCAAATGTGCCCATTTCGTCCTCTTAGAAGTTGGTTGTGTCCTAAATGTTACCCTAATGCATAGGCAGTGCAAAACGTTTGACCATTAAATTGTGCCCTATAAAGGAATGGGATGCCATTTAGGAGACAGCCTAAGACAAAGAGCTAACTGATTCTACTAGATCAGCCTCTACTAGATGTAAAAATTCTAGGAAGTCCAATAATCTTTAATATATTTGTAATGGAATTTTACATTTTGCCCTCATGTAAGCATAAAATAGAATTTTTTTTACAGTTCTAGTTACTCTAGTTTGACATACAGTTACAGTATAATTTCTTTCGAATGGATTTTCTGACTGTTGTCTATTTCTGGCAATATTTCTAAGATGATCTATGCTAACCACCAATATTTCCTGGATTCCTGAAGTTTTTTTAATTAGATTTTTTGTAAAATATTATTGAAACAATACAATTTAATTTCCGTTTGACTTTCCTAAGAGGCATTTAATTGGAACTAAAATAATATTTAATCATATTTATGGGTTGCATGCTTCATCACAATACTTTTTAGATAGTTTGTTTGAGGGCTTATTTAATGAGCTTTGCCTCCTTTAGAGATTAGATTGGGTTTTCAAGTGATAGCAACACATTTTAAACCAAATCATGATGTTTTTATAATGATTTGGTTTAAAATGCATTACTTAGATTTGAAGATACAATACTATCTCTAAAGGAGGCACATAATAATAATAATATAATAGTAGCTAAATTCTTTGACATCATTTTTATGTCACCAATATTTTGATGGAGAATAACATTAGGGAGCTAACTGAGATTGAAGATTGAGTCCAGTGAATTTGGGCTAGCTAATGTTAGCATTGCCAACTATTTTTACAGATTTTGCAAGCCATTTACAACATTGTCATCTATCTAGAAATACATTTGATAATGCTAATATTAATTGTAATGCATTTGTAAAATGCTTTTCATTAGTTAGGAATAATCTCAAAATGCATGAAAAAGAAAATAATAATATTAAATACATAAAATAACTATCAGATAAAAATGAAATAAAATCTATGTACAGAATATATACATTAAACTTTAATGATAGTACTGTCAACTATTAATGCCTATGATTACTATTTTAAAGATCTCAGGCTGTTCAAGTCTGAGCCCTTAGAGCAGTGGTTCAACCTGTTTTGAACCAGCGCCCCCCTAGCCATTACCCAGGTCCCTTACCGCCCCCAATCAAATAAGGTGTTGGGATCACGGCCCCCCGTGTCATTTTCTTGCCGGTCGATCCCTCCTCCCCTCTGACAAACTTTTACATTATTTTGGTAGCTCATGTTGACGACAAAAAGGTATTTTACTCTAGTGACAAAAATGGACACATTGTATATGGGGGGACAGTTTTTGGCAAGCTCATTTTCCTGCCTGCCGAAAATTGTCTCCCTCCCTCCATCTTGGGACAGGAAGGTCTGACAAACTTCTAGATCATTTTGGTAGCTCATGGTGACCAGCAACCTCCGCAGCCATTACACAAGCGACCTTCACAACTGCAGGACAACTTTTGTTGCATACACTACTGGTCGCCATGAGCTACCAAAATTATTGTCTGACACACCTATTATTTAGGATAGGTGTGTGCAACAGTTTTGTAGTTTGGGAAGACAGTGCCTTGGGAGAGACTGCTTTCAGGTACTTTGCTCCTTATCTATGGAACAAACTCCAGGCCAAACTAAAGTTAAACACTCTTGCTTTCCTTGCCCATGTCAAATATATAATGGAGGATCAATATGACGTGGTCTGTGATTGTTTTTGTTTAATTGTATGTTGTTATTATTATATTATTTTGTCTGCAGGCCTAACTGTACATATAAACATGTCTACACAGGGTGCAGTCTCTAAAGAGATCCAGGATTCAGCTGGTTTTCCCTGAAATATATAATAATAATAATTTGATTAAAGGTAAGTGTAAGCCAACCAATAGATGTGTGTCTAAAGTCTGCTTTAAAAGCCCTGAGGCTATCATGATGGAGACCGAGGGGGATTAGGGTTACAGGTTAGATTGCTCTCTCTAATGTTGTTGATTTTAATCTTGAAGAATTCAGCAAATGTATTGCAATGTTTGGTGGTTACATTAGGGGGACCAGAGTCTTTAGTTTTGAGGAGGCGACTGATCTTTGCTGTTCTCAATCATAGAAAAGAAGAAACTTGAGCGGGCGGCTTTTAAAGCTTTAAAATAACAATTCTGGTGGTCTTTATAGGCCAGTAGGCTGTCAGTAAAATTTTTGTAAAGGCAGACTGCATGGCTAGGTTCTTGCTTTTATACACCTGCGGCAATGGGACTGAATGAAACAGCCAAGGATGAATTCAAGGATTAGGAGGTGTGGCCATATAGTGCATATGTAGTTTATCTACAGTGCCCAATATTTGACCTCTAGTTATATGAGCTTTGTTGAGATTTTCTTTTTATTAAATGTTATTGAATGAGGACTGTGTAACAAGCAGTCTGTTGGCCAGTCTCTATGTCCTCTCTTGCTTGGTGGCTGTGAGTGGCAGTTAGAACACATGTTAAGCAATATACTACAGGGCCTATTTTGGGCTGCTGGTGTCAGACGGAGGACCGTGAGGTATGTTGTGGTGAGGAGATATTTGTGTACACTACTGTTAGGAAAAGCCTGGGTGTGGGTGGTATTTACATTTGATTGCAAATGCTCAACTTTGTTCATTGATAGGTTTGCTATAGTGGCTGTGATTTATTTGACCTGTACTCTAATACTGGGAAATTGTAATGTTGTAATGTTGCTTTTAGGAGTCAGGGCGTATGTGCAGGGTAAATGTAGGACTTAATTAAATAGTTAATTAAATAACTATCTCGTAACAGTGCTAAAAGAAGATATGAAAAGAACAATGTTAGAAAATTATCTGGATCCAAACAATAACAGACATGATACACTAGGGAAGGAGAACCTTAATAGGGACGGTGATCAGATGCACTAGGGATGGCGAACCTTAATAGGGACATGGATCAGGAACACTAGAGAAGGAGAACCTTAATAGGGACATGGATCAGGAAGACTAGAGACGAAGAACCTTAATAAGGACAGTGAACAAGAACAATAGAGAAGATGAACCTTAAAAGGGAGAGTAATGACGCACACTAGAGAAGGAGAACATTAATAGGGACAATGATCAGGAACACTAGAGAAGGAGAACCTTAATAGGGATCTGGATCAGGAACTCACCTGAACAATAACAATAGACGTGTCTCTGCTACATATGAGGCAGAGAGGGTGGATGGATCTCACCTGCCATGCTAGGATGGGACTATATCAGACTCAAAGTTGGTCACAGCATTTGATTAATTTTGATGCTGTTGAACGTGATGTTTTTTTATTATTAAATCATAATCATTATAGTTATAACTGCACTTTCTGCGGTTACTGTTTGTTCACATGTAAACATTTTGTTGGTATTACCTTTTCAGTATGAATTGTTTTAGTTACTATATGGCATTATATAGCTTCTCAAAGGAATTTTCATCAACAAGCTGCCTATCTAGTTATCTTTGCTAAGTGGGTTGGCGCTAAAGGGAAGGGGAACGGTAAATTGTTCCTCCGAGTCCTCTGCCAAAGTGCCCTGTTAATTAACTGAGATGCTTAGGGAGTGTGGAACAAGCCAATTGTTATTTCCTGCTGTTTTGGTCCCTTCATCCCCAGTACCCACCACTGACTGCTCCGCTCCCTTTCCTTTGGGATCCACCCAACAAGGAGGGTTTGACACCCACAGCAGATGCTGCATAAGCATCTTGTTTAGGCAGCTTGTTACATACAGTGCTCATGGTGTTGCCTGTGCTAACTGAACAGTAGTGGCCACCTTTATGTGCACTGTCTAGCACAAGCGATCCTCTACAATGCCTTTTGTTTCAGGTATTAAAACAACAGTGAAACTAACCAGACATTCTTCAAAGGTGAAACACTAGCCAACATGCAGTACTAATACATTGCTCTTCTGGGTGGTGTAAGGTTCAGGAGACATATCATTTTACAGTACAAGTGAAAAGTCTGGACACACTTACACCTTTAAGTGAATGTTGAATGGTTAAGTATGTCTTTTAGTTTTTATGCAATGTATTTGATGAATAATCAAAGAAATGGTGTCTTCAGGTTTTGGGCATTTCAGACAGGTGATTGAAGACAATTCAAATGGCGAATTGTAGCTCTGTTAGAAAAGAAAGAAAATGTAGTGGATAAGAAAATGAATACATTCTACATGTTTTACAATGTTTCATAAGTATAGAGGCATTTATTTATTTATTTACATTGTAACACAATGTAATCGGAGTATGAATAACAATGAAAAACAATTTCTTGACATGGGTGTTTGTCATGTTGTTCGTGTCCAATTCTTGGCAAAGGGAAACACATCTGGCCGCTGTCATTGTACACTGCAGTGTCAACGTTTCAGTCTGTATGATGTGAGGGAAATGTCGGTCTCTGCTGTGGGCATACATTGGACAGTTGTTTAGGAAGGGCAGCTCGGTTTTCACCTCCTTTGTGCATTGTGCACATGGCCCGTGTTCTCTGGAGAGCCAGACCTGTCCATTGTTCTTTCCATTGTCTAAAATTTTTCTCTTTTTTGTCTTCTCATGATTTTGTTGAGTCCATCTGTGTGGGTCTCCTGTGGCTCTGTGGGGTTTGTTGGGGCCCGGTGAGGTCTCACTTACTTCTCTTAATTTCTCGATCTCACTTGGTTGGTTCTATTTAATTAGTCCCGGCAGGCAGTAAGTCAGAATGTGCCTAAGGAGCTGTGTTCCATTTTTCCTCCGGAGACGTTATTACATTCAATACAGCCCTGTCCCTCCCTGAACTAGGAGCTTTGGAACGGTCTGAGACGAGCTGGGGTATTTTGAGCATGGTGTGGCATTGGTGTGGGTGTGTAATACTAGAGTGTGGCATTTAAAAAAAGCCCTTGGGTCCAGATGGGGATTGTGTGATGTTGGAATAGTTTGGACTAGGCTGGAATTACATCCTGTTAAGCACTCTATAAACAAACACCCAGTTTACCCTCAATAGTGATTCACACTACTAAAATATAAAACATTTCAAATGTATAAGGAGCAACCAAAACATTGAAGTTATAAAAATGGCTTCTATGCTGAACGAGGTAGCTTCATGCTCTTAGCTCATATGTCCCCATGATACAGGTGTGTCATTCACTGTTTGTGTGCAGCATGCTTCTATCATAACTATGCAGCTGCTCCTAAACAGACACCAAGGCTCTCCCAGTCTGTGATAAATATAGGTTGCTATGTGAACAGCATGGCTCCCTGAGAGCATGCTTAGTGCTCTGTGGCATGGGTTAGGGCGACAGTATTCACCGCCTGTTATCCAGACAATGGGGGGTCAGGTGACAACCCACAAAACATGCATGGCTGTGGAGGTGATAGAGTTCTCGAGGAGACAAATTATTCTTACATTTTAAAGAATAGTTAGGCAAACATTTGCTTGTTTTGTATTATGTTGTGACTTAATGGAAGATAACAATGACTCCCTTATGCCCTTGTAATAATGACTTATCACACATTGTCACGAAGTGCTTGAACAGATACTCAGCCTAAAACACTAAAGAGCTAGCAACAACAAGAAATGTATGCACTGAGGCTGATGTCGGAACCAAGCAAAGAAGGTAGAGACTCCAAATTAGTATTTAATTTTCAGAAATTTACCAACATTGTTATTTCATATTATTATATTTTGAAAAAATAACTTTACTGTCAAGAAAAATGTTACTGTACTGTATACAGTACTTGATCTTGAGTAGAGAAGGTCTACGTCCCTTTAAACTTCTCAAATGTCAGTGCCCCTGAGTTTGATTCATTTAGGTTAGGATTTCTTTCCATTTATCTACACATCATTTTCCACAAGGGATACATTTTTATTCAATAATATACATCGCTCAAAATGTACCTTCTTATTTCATAGCCACTCCACTGCAGCTGTGTGCTTCAGGTTGTTATCATGCTGGAAGGGGAACTTGTCTTAGTTTCAGCTTTTGTTTTACCCCAATACTTTTCTGTACATTATGCCATTAAAGGTGAATCTTCTGTCTGGAAAGTCCTAGTTCCTGATGATGCCGCCACCACCATGCTTCCCACTAAGGATAGTGTTCTGTGGTTAATGTTATGTTTTACTAATGCTGTGCATGTTGGCCAAAATGCTACAATTCAGTTTTGTCTGACTGTAAAATATTGTTGCCACTTGGCTACAGAATCTCCAGAATAAGAGAACTTTGTCCCTTTGCGTTTCACTAGCAAACATAATATATCTATAGAAACTGCTGAATTCATCCTAACCTCACCTGTCATAGTCAGGTAGAAGATCATAATTTGGGTGATTTTGAAGGTGATTGGTTACACCTAAGCTATGTTAGGTTTCCTTCTAAAGGGGGTGTAAAAATTATCCAGTTATTATATTTATATATGAATTGTCGGTTCTGTATTTGGTGAATAAAAATAAGGTAAAATATGTTGTATAAGTGGAAAAACATCTTATTAAAATGCATCTAACTTTTTTTTATCTCAATAAAATGAGACTCCTTCACAGCAAGATTGAAGGGAGTGAATTATTTGTGTAGGCACAGTAGTACATAGTTGCTAATGATATGTTGATGGTATTCCTTATGGTTTGTAATCTGGGGTGTTGTATGGAAATAGGTCACAATTCTTCTCATGGACCATAGAAGAATTGTTTACCATATTTAAAGATGCATAGTACCCACTAGTATTAGGAGAGGATAGTGCTTCCATTGTTTGTGTATAATGCCATTGTGCTAGAACGCGCTGTGACAGGTGTCTCTCACCAAGAGGTACTCTGTTCTCTTTGAATGTCCTTTACGTTGATTGTCCAAGGTCCAGGATGCATATAGTGTTTCCCCTAATCCTAATATCTAATACTGACAAAACAGGCCTTTATTGTGCTTATACCTGTTTGTGAAGACAAAACAGACTTTTGTTTCCTTGCTTTTAATATACTTGCAAAGGAATTAATCTACTACCATAGTCCATTATGTTAATTAGAACATACAATAGGGGAAAAAAATATTTGATCCCCTTCTGATTTTGTACATTTGCCCACTGACAAAGAAATTATCAGTCTATAATTTGTTCCACAAATCGCATTTAAAATAAGTTATACATTTATTTTGCATTTTACTTTACTGAAATAAGTATTTGATCCCCTATCCATCAGTAAAATTTCTGGCTCCAAGGTGTCTTTTATACATGTAACAAAATGAGATTAGGAGCACTCTCTTGTGAAAATCCTGAAATCCTGCAGCGCCTGCATGGTCCTTCTGCTCAAAAAAGCACATGTACAGGCCCTTGTGAAGTTTGCCAATGAATATCTGAATGATTCAGAGGAGAACTCAGTGAAAGTGTTGTGGTCAGATGAGACCAAAAGACTTTTGGCATCAACTCAACTCGCCGTGTTTGGAGGAGGAGGAATGCTGCCTACGACCCCAAGAACACCATCCCCACCGTCAAACATGGAGGTAGAAACATTATGCTTTGGGGATGTTTTACTGCAACAGGACAACTTCACTATATTAATGGGACGATGGATGGGGCCATGTATGTATGTGTGAGAACCTCCTTCCCTCAGCCAGGTCATTGAAAATGGGTCGTGGATGGGGATCCAGCATTAAAATGACCCAAAACACACGGTAAAGGCAACAAAGGAGTGGCTCAAGAAGAAGCACATCAAGGTCCTGGAGTGGCCTAGCCAGTCTCTAGACCTTAATCCCATGGACAATCTGTGGAAGGACAGGCGAGAAGGTTCAAGTTGCCAAATGTCAGCCTTAAAACATTAAATTAAAAAGGAGTGGGACAAGATCCCTCCTGAGATGTGTGCAAACCTGGTGGCCAACTACAAAGAAATGTTTTGCAAAGGGGTCAAATACTGATTTCACTGAGTAAAATGCCATATATTTATAACTTATTTGAAATGCATTTTTCTGATTTTGGTTGTTATTCTGTCTCTCACTGTTAAAATAAACCTACCATTAAAATTATAGACTGATCATTTCTTTGTCAGTTGGCAAACGTACAAAATCAGCAGGGGATCAAATATTTTTTTCCTCCACCGTATACAGTTCTATAATGTTTTTGGCAAGATAACAAATTACAGTACAAGTGCTTATCCGTCTTTCTCTAGCTTTTGATTCGTGATGTTGAGTTTCTTTCGAGTGACTTCACTCACTGCTTCGTTTATTGTTTCCAGTCCTTCTAAGTTTTCTCCAGTGCAACAGAGAGCTCTATTG
This sequence comes from Novumbra hubbsi, assembly GCA_016801125.1. Classification (NCBI taxonomy): domain Eukaryota; kingdom Metazoa; phylum Chordata; class Actinopteri; order Esociformes; family Umbridae; genus Novumbra; species Novumbra hubbsi. The sequence goes on along the minus strand of JACXGK010001385.1, from coordinate 29,264 downwards.
ATATGAATTTGAGCCCTTTGCAGCGAGAGCACACTGGGGCAGATTTCTGACTGGGTTGTTTCCAAAAGGGGAGCAGAGTCTTATTTGGGTCATGGAATCTGCACAGTGCCATGGAGACAGAGTAACCTCTTTATCAGCCTAACACAATACTAGGGCAATAAACTGGTTAGTTTATAGCAGTAGAATCTCCTTATTGTTTATCTATCATACTGCTATTACCATCTACTGTTCTGTGGGGTTTATTGTCATGCTTACATTCCATTTGTTTTAACAGTTCATAATAGTATTAGATACTCTTTAAACAACATGCTGGTTAATTACTTACAGATTGGTACCAGCAATGCTGTACTGTAGCCCACTGTGCCCTAGTGTGAGGGGATGTTGTGGTCCAGTTGATAGTGAAGGTAGCTGTGCCAGATGATTCCTACTGCAATGTAATCCTGCCAGCGGATCCTCAGGGATCCACCAATGATTTATTGTGTATGATATCTGATCATTGTATCTGTGTTAAACATAAGTTGGTAATTGAGGGTGACTGTAATTGACACAGAGGCCTTTGACTCTGGCCTGACTCTAATGTTTACATACACGCTGTTCATTTGCAGTTTCTTGTTAACTTTTTTAGCTTTATGGATGATACATTTGCATGCATTCTTTTTACTTTTTATTAGCTTTATGGACATTACATTTGCGTGCAAATCACAACTTTGATGTTTTACACAATGAATAAACAAAATCTCTATCTATAATTCTCTTTGGGGTAGTGTCTACTACACCATGAATCACCATGTTTACTACCCCATGAACCAGTGTCTACTACCCCATGAATCACCATGTTTACTACCCCATGAACCAGTGTCTACTACCCCATGAACCCCAGTGTCTACTACCCCATGAATCACCATGTTTACTACCCCATGAACCACAGTGTCTACTACCCCATGAACCACAGTGTCTACTACCCCATGAACCACAGTGTCTACTACCCCATGAACCACAGTGTCTACTACCCCATGAACCACAGTGTCTACTACCCCATGAACCCCAGTGTCTACTACCCCATGAACCCCAGTGTCTACTACCCCATGAACCCCAGTGTCTACTACCCCATGAACCCCAGTGTCTACTACCCCATGAACCCCAGTGTCTACTACCCCATGAACCACAGTGTCTACTACCCCATGAACCTCAATGTATTCTACCTCATGAACCCCAGTATTCAGTAAGTAATATCATGTAGAGAAATGATGCCGATTACAAGATTTTGGTATTTTACATGAAATGTAAACAGAGTAGCAAAAAGTCAGAAATAGTTAGTCTTGAGTCACAATCTGGAATCTCAGATTTTTGGACTTGTAATTTGCAACGTAGTAAAGGTTTTAGTAAGAGGCGTACTACCTTAAGATTGTATACAAGTAGCCTAAATACAACACATCTATTACATATGCAATGCAATTACGCTGAGGAACGTTTATGAACACTGAGTTGGGGTTAGGTTTAGGGTCACTGTCACCGAATGAATTCAATTAACAACATTTTTAAGATTGTTGCCCAGCCCTACAAGCACATTTATAGTGACATATTATTAACTATCACATCCACCTCTGATATAGAGGGATTATGGATATCACAATACCGTGCCATAAAAGGTTACAGAAAGAAAACAAACAATTATAGGATTATAGAAAATATTGATGTATGTGAGGGTCCTATGTAAGGTGCATATAATTCAGAAGTGTGTCCTAAAAGCTGTTATGGAGGCTACATTGCCTGTCCCAGACACCTCTGAGGGTCCTATGTAAGGTGCATATGATTCAGAAGTGTGTCCTAAAAGCCGTTATTGAGGCTACATTGCCCGAGGTGTCCCAGAAACCATAGGAGAAATTTGCTCCTATGTCCTATATCCTTCATTCTCTTCTCCTTTGTTTTCAAAATGCAATGTAGTTGAGGATAGCGAAGGAGGAGGAAAATGCTTTATTGCGGCAGTCTGAGGTTGCTGCCTCCTGTGGACATGTGTTGCTGCTGCAGGCTGAGTCCTTTCCTCACTGGCCAATCAAGTAAAGAAAACACTGTTCTGTGAAATGTCAATTTGTAACCCAGTCACTGTGGAAGCTGCACTTACAGACAAGCTCAGTATCAGCGTTTTCTAAGATTCTCTGAGTGTGTTTACTGGCTGACTCACTGTACCCTGGGGCCGGAGACAAGGACACGCAAGGTTTTAGTCTCTTGTGGAGGTGTATGGGCTGTTTGCCCAGTATCACACAGCTACTGCAGTGTCTTACTTTGACCCTTCAAAGTGAAATACTTCTGTTCACTGGCTGCGCCCTTGAAGTCCTTTCCATTTAAGCTGACCTTCCTTTTTTTATTTTGACTTGGTTTTGACTGTGGTTCTATGGTTCAGTGACTCCATAATGGTCAGTGGGGTTGGATGGGTGCCAGGCTTGAAGTACATGTTAATGATTCACTCAGGTGAGGTTAGAGTCCGAACACGTTGATATGTTGAATACAATGTATGTTCATATGCTTTCCCTCTGCACAGAACAAGGTATCATCAAAGATTTTGAATCAAACTTTTCGAAGCCTTGTCACTCTGGAAGGATTTTATTCACATGAAAATGGATTTATAAACATTTGCTTCATTTGAAGCCCAATGAATGATTCGGCATAGTGGTGCTGAGTTATGTCATACTGTTGGGAGAACGGGTATAGCTGTTGACCGTAACTTAAAGGGTAAAGGCAGTAATCGTTGTTAGCTGTAAATTATACTTTAAAAACGATGTTTCAGTGACAAAGCTAAAATTCAGAGTCAGTCAGACCAGCCATTACTAATTATAGTTATCAGTACAGTTTGCACTATGTATTTTGGGGCAACATAAAGCTGTCATAATCATATATTTATATTTTAAAGCCTGAATATAATGACAAATTATTTAAAAAAACATTGTGATGTAACAGACATGAGATGAACAGTAATACATGTTGATTATTTGTGTTCTTCAGCCATGTGTGTTTTGAAGGTGATTACATATACTTTATACTGTTTAAATTATTTCTGTTAAGACATTGATTTATTTCTTAGTTGTTTTGCAACAAAGGGATAACAACCTGAGAGGACGTAAATGCACATCAATGCAAAGAGTTATGGAAGAGCTTAGAATATCAATGTAGACCACTGTCACCCTGACAAACAATAAACAAACCAATACATATCTTGCCATTCAATTTAATTGTGCCAGGTTTGCGGTACTTATAGCCCCAAGAAAGTATCCTGAAGGACTGCTAAGTTGTCTGTTTTCTTTGAATCCACCAGACAGCTTTTTTGTGGAGAAAACAAACCAATGTTTTGACACTAATAGGCCGATCGCCAAAGGACATTGTTTTTCTAAAATATGTGCAGATAGATCCCCCCGTTTACCATACACTGCTAATCAAACACTTGTCTCTCACCTGTGTCTGTCCCTCAGGAAGAGAATGAAGTCCCGAGCCCCCCCTCCGCCCCCGGCCCCTGAGCCGGCCCCCAGGAGGTTCTTCCGTAACGCCGTGCCAGACGGGGGAGGCTCCCTGAAGGGCAGTGTGGGTAGCATGGTGATGGACACCAAGGAGAACATGATCAGGAGCAGCGTTGACCTGCAGATCACTCTGCCCCAAGGCATCCAGACCAGCAGCACCGTGGCTGGCAGGTGAGAGCAGGCAACACACAGCAACACGTTGACATCACTGAGAAGAGATAACTCCATTGAGTACTTACGTTACAAAACACAGAAACCCTAAGGTGATTCCAGCCTGTACACCATTAATCTCAGTAGAGGGCAAACACTCAATTCTCTTGATCAATTCTTTAATTCATTCTAAGTAATGTGAATACTATATTCAAAGTATTGGGAATACTTTATTCTAAATAATGGTAATGCTTTGACTAGTAGTGGTAGTGGTACTCTATTCTGAGTAATGGGGGTACTCCATAGTACTACTATTTATTTTAAGTAATGGGAATACTTTATTCTAAGTAATAAGAATACTTTATACTAAGTAATGGGATTACTCAGACTTAGTAATGGGAATACTTTTGTTCTAAGTAATGGGAATACGTTTTTCTTAGTAATGGGAGTATTTTGACTAAGTAATGGGAATACTTTGAAGCTGTTGACAAGGCTATTGTCTCTGTCATCTTACTAGCTAATTATAGCCATGTAGCTACCCACCTCAACATTCGTGTACAGAAATAGGTTGGTAGAATTGTGTAGCTTTTATTCTTCATGTTATACTCAAAACTTGTAGTTCAGTTGTTTTACTTATACAATTATCTAGACAAGGATTTCTGCAGTGAAGTCTGGGTCACGAAAACGCTTTTCTATAGCTGTTATTCCCCAATTGATTCTCTGACAGGCCCAAAGGTACTGTACCTGTTTGTGAGCTTTTGTATGTGTACGTTTGCACTTGTGTGTGTGAGTGTTTGTGTGTTATGAGAAGTTGACCCTCCAGTGCATCTCTGGCCTTAATGAGTATCTTTCTCTTTCTACTGGATCATTGGGTGATTCAAAGCCTGGCCATCCTAGACACAATCCCCTTGCTGAAAACAACACTGCATTTTCTGTTAATACTGGTAATGAGAGGCTAGTCAAGACAATTCACTCTCTTTTCTCTCATGGTGGAGAGCTTCTAACATTATATTTATTGAGATAACAGGACAGTGGTTAGCTGGTCCCAAGTCTGTCTGTGACATCTTGCTAAACAGCAAAGTGCTCGTCATCTCTCTCCTATGTCTTCTGCGTGTTTCAAGTAATTTGGTTCATTAAAAAAAATCAAGGACAAATGGTTTCTCCTATGTCATAAACGATTCCCAGCCGCAAGAAGCAGTCAGACAACACACACTCCTTTATGGTGGAAAGGGGTTTGGCAGACATTGTCATACTGTAATAAAAATTGCGAGTTAAGTACAGATTAGTGTGTTACATGTTGGATGTCATGTCAAAGCCTTATTTGCTAGCTAGCTATGTTCTGCAAAGTCAGTTGTAGTCGTAAGAAAACATTGTTATTTTCAGGCGGCTTTGTCTCAAACTTTGTCCCAAACTGCTGTCTGGGCCCCCTTAAATACATGCCGTGATGAGGTCCTAAGAGTAGGCAGGTGTTTGGGGTGGGGCTGGACCAGTTGGCTGCCTCCAAAAATTTCGGAAGCTACCTGCATTTTCTAGTCGGGGTGTTTGGCGACACTGATTCATGGGGAGTAGATGCATTTGCACCACGTTATATATTTAATTAGTCTAGTGTAAATTTAACCAGGTACGCACAATGACATCATATTGTTATTCACAGCAATGACATGGGAGCAGTTTGTCTTGCTTGTCTTCTTGTTACACCAACTGAGAAATCAATAACGTTTTTCTTACTGGCTTAACGCTGTGGACACTAGGCCCTACCAACCCAACATTATTAATAATGATGCATTTGATTGGTGTGAGATTTGGTTAGCTGGGGGTTTAGCACAAGTTTTATTAGTCAAATGTGTGTTTCATTATATACATGTAATATCTGTTGCCAGCTAACACATCAGCGATCTCCTGAATGCAGGTCACTCTCCAGATCACTCTTCTGCTCACCTGCTCACACCCACCTGTGTGTTATCAGCACGCACTATTTAGTTCAGTTCTTTGCGCTCTGTGTTTGTGGGGTATTGTTTGCATTTTTGCAATGTTTCTTGTCTGTGATCGGTTAATCCATTTATGTAGCCGTTCCGTGTAAGTTGTTTTGTCAAACCTCACTGACTATGTTTTTGCAATTTTTCCTACTACTTTTGCCTGATCTGATATCCTGGACTACATTTTAAGACTATTTCCTGCTTGTCCTGTGAACCAAATCTAATTTCCTGTTGTCTACTACGAATTATGGCAGTCCCTGATTCTTTTAATAAAACATCATACCGTATTTTTTGCACTATAGGGCGCACTTAAAAGCCTTTAATTTTCTCAAAAAACGACAGTGCGCCTTATAATCCGAAGCGCCTTATATATGGATTCATTCTGGTTTTGCTTACTGACCTCTAAGCGATGTTGTGTGGTACAAGGCGCTCACGGCGCTAAGTCACAATGTTTTAGTACGACTTTGGTAAACTGCAAAGCCGCACCGCTTGGAGCATTACGGCTATCGTAGCCAGGAGCGTCGCGGAGTAATACATACTGTGCTTCACCATAATATTATACAGCGTGTGTGTCGCTTAATGCGCCTTATAGTTCGGTGCGCATTATATATGAAAAAAGATCGAAAATAGACCATTCATTGACAGTGCGCCTTATAATCTAGTGCGCCCTATAGTGCAAAAATACTGTACTCCTTTTAATAAACCTTCAAACAACCTTTACTCTAAAAGTATGCATGTGTTCCCCTTTAACTGGGTTGAGATAACTAAATCAGTCTCCCACCTAGCAACTTGCAAACATCTATAATGCTGATAGCCAATCGGCAGGAGTGTCTGCATGTGTCTGCATCACCCAGCTTAATTACAGGTCTTCCCATTGAAGCAAATGGAGGAAACCCTATCTGTCACTGTGCTCAACTCCCTAACCCCACCCTGTCTATCTCAAGCACACTGTTTCTGACCAGGTCCCATAGGCTTCCACACGAAGTAGTGTGCTTTCTAGGAAATCGGTATCCATTTGGGACTTACAACAGTCCACTCTGTCCCGCTCTGCTCTGACAAGCCTAACTCTACCTGGCTTTCTTCACTCTCTGCAGCAAGGCGCTCATGGACCTGTTGGTGGACCTGTGCAGCCAGTACCACCTGAACCCGGCCTATCACACACTGGAGCTGCTGTCCAGCGAGGCCCAGCCCTTAGCCTTCAAGCCCAACGCCCTGCTGGGGACCCTGGACGTTGCTGCGGTCAGCATCAGAGAGAAGATTTGTGAGGAGAAAGTGGCGCGGAAACCACAGCCTAAAGTGCCAGAGGTGAGTGTCTGGTGGACCCCGTCCGTGTTCCATCTGTGTTTTAGATGCATTTATAGAAATGTGAGATTGTTGTTCATATGGGACTGAGCTGTGTTTATTCGGACTTGTTGATTATTAGGTAACCTGTTTTACAGTTTGTTAAGATCCAATTGGGAGTGTCTGCATACATTGAACCTAACCTTTATCACCTGGAAAATGGGAGATGATTGTCTATGTAACCATGTGATTGCCCTTCTTACCTGTTGACACTGAGTCACTGCAGCAACAAAGGCCCCTAAAACCCAGAATTGCTCATGCTAAGGTAGGCTGTGTTGGGCTGGCTGGGTTGGGTAGGCTGGGTTGGGTAGATTGCAGCGGTTGTAGAGCCGGTCTCTAAACCAGGGGACTTTTTACTGTTGGTCGTGAGAGGGTTTTCTCTGTCTCAAGTGTCTCCTGGTCTCCTCCTATCTACCTAGCGTGTGCATTTTTCATGAATGCCTTACCTTTAGTTACCATGCATTATTTCTGCTCTACTCACAGGGCTCAATGGCCTTGCTTATCCTGCTCTCTCCTTGTTCCTGTATCCTCCCTGTGGCTGATTGACTTGTTGCTTATCCTGCTTTCTCCTTGTTCCTGTATCCTCCCTGTGGCTGATTGACTTGTTGCTTATCCTGCTCTCTCCTTGTTCCTGTATCCTCCCTGTGGCTGATTGACTTGTTGCTTATCCTGCTTTCTCCTTGTTCCTGTATCCTCCCTGTGGCTGATTGACTTGTTGCTTATCCTGCTCTCTCCTT
>JACXGK010001385.1:6105-21451 GCA_016801125.1 Novumbra hubbsi | reverse complement strand
GATTGACTTATTGCTTATCCTGCTCTCTCTCTCTCCTTGTTCCTGCATCCTCCCTGTGGCTGATTGACTTATTCTGAAAGTATTCATTATGCGTTTTAGTCATTGGAATTGTGGATAACACAAAGCCAACAGTTATAATGCATTATGTGGTTATAATATGTGGTTAGAATAAAGTGAGTCTTGTCCAACGCATATATCACAATACTGTGGTTTATGTCATTTTCTTTATGATAGAGCTACACACACAAAAGTTCCATATAGTTTAAGGGATTATTATCATAAGCACAGTGGCAGCAATGCTATTTTTTATGAAGAACGCAGATTTTCCTCCCTCACTAGTCTCGATATTGCTTTAAACTGGTTCCCAGCGCAATTACATTATTAGCAAGTTCTGTGATATGATATCCACAGAAACCACCCAAATTAACCAAGTATCCGGTTCATGTTCTTTAAAACCATCTCAGTGCAGCTGGTGCTGTTATGTTATGATCCCTCTACATGAGTATGCCAAACCCCCTGGGACTGACTTAGCATTTGCTGCCCACGTACAGGCCCCCTCTGTCAGGCATCCACTCAGCTTCCAGCCTCAGTGACCTCAATGCCAGTCTTGTCTTACCATCCCGTCCCAGCAGGGTCGGCCCAAGCCTTTTGGGGGACTCTAGGATAGATTTGGTTTCCGTGGCAAAGCGCCTTGCAGCCAACTATTTGTGGCCCTCCCAATGTTTTTAATGTGGGAGTGAATTTTAAAGCTACTTTCCCCCTCCCTCATTTGACACTCCCATTATTTTAGCATTAAAAAGTTTAACAAACTGAAGGATATATTGTGTTACAATCCTTCGCTGCGTTATTCAATGCTTGTTTCTTCACAAGAACAGTGTATCGAACTGGGTGAAATATATTTTATGGAACAATGTCAAAGGTGGGTTGGTACTGCCCCAGATCTGTAATTCTACTTCCTGTAATTTTCCCATAACCTCTGCCATGTTGATATGATATCTAACAAAAACGATAAGATGAATTGATAAGAGCTCCCTGGGCACGGACCCTGAAAGCCTGGTTGGGTTCAGCTGCATTCACGCATGGTTACTACAAGTTTAAATAACTACCATTGACCAATATTATATTTTTTATCTGGCATGACTAATTAAGGTAATGTCAGTGACTTCAATTATAGGAGAACAGATACTTCAAGAAAAAAACATTTCAGAATGACACCTAGTGTATTCAACTCTTTGTTTTCAAATAGAAGTCATATCTAAACATATATTTTGATTTAATGTATGTATACACTGATGAGCCAAAACGTTATGACCACTCATAGGTAAAGGGAATATCATTCATTATCTCCAAACAAGAGCACATGTCAAAGTCTGTGTAGATTAGAAGCGAACAATCAGTTCTCCTAGTCAACGTGTTGGATACAGCAGAAATAGGCAGGTGTAGAGACCTGAGCAACTTTGACCTCTGGCCAGACTGGATCAGGGCATCTCTGAAAACGGTGAAATGGTCTTGGTGCCAGATACCTCAGGACCCGCAGAGGACCAACAGCATATTAGGCAGTTGGGCATAATGTTTTCAGTGTGTGTGTAGATATATGTACATAGGTGTATTTATTTATATATATATACAGTACATATATATCAAATTATACACTGCTCAAAATAATTAAGGGAACACTTCATTTAGTGGAAAGATTACAAATCACACATTGGGTCGATGAATGGAATGGTTCATCTTTAACAGGTCCCACTGGAAGACACCAGGCCTCATACCACCCTCACAGAGTTAGTTTCTGAAACACCCACACCATTAGCTCGCCAGAATTTTGTAGGGCTCTGGCTGTGCTCCTCCTGTTCCTCCTCGCACAAAGGAGGAGATATTGGTCCTGCTGCTGGGTTGATGCCATTCTACGGCCCTGTCCAGCCCTCCTCGTGTAGCGGCTGTCTCCTGGTGTCTCCTCCATGCTCTCCAGACGGTACTGGGAGACACGACCAACCATCTTGCAACACCACATAGGGGAGTTCCATCCTGGAGAAGATGGACCATCCTGGAGAAGATGGACCATCCTGGAGAAGATGGACCACCCTGGAGAAGATGGACCATCCTGGAGAAGATGGAACATCCTGGAGAAGATGCACCATCCTGGAGAAGATGGACTATCCTGGAGAAGATGGAACATCCTGGAGAAGATGGACCATCCTGGAGAAGAAGCACCATCCTGGAGAAGATGGACCATCCTGGAGAAGATGGACCATCCTGGAGAAGATGCACCATCCTGGAGAAGATGGACCATCCCAGAGAAGATGGACCACCTGTGCAACTCCAATGGGCTGCCGGTGCCGCCTCATGATACCTGTAGTGACAAGGACACTAGCAAAGTGTAAACTAGAGAAAAACTGTCAGGAAGGATATGGAGAGAGCAATTGTCTGTTGCACCTGCAAAACCATTCCCTTTTTGGGGGTTGTCTTGCTGTTGTCTTTTCAGTGCACCGGTTGTCACTTTCATTTGCAGCAAAACAGGTGACATTTATTCACAATCAGCTATGCTTCCTAATTGGACAGATTGATATCCCTGAAGTTTAATTGACTTGTGTGTTATACCTCAATGATTGCTGTTCCTTTAATTTTGTGGAGCAGTGTATATACAGGCAGGAGAAAAAGTAATTATACACCCCTGAAAAATGTATTATTTGGACTGAGAATTTAACAAATCACAATTCACATGGCCACTCCATAATTCTTTCTCAGCCATTCTTTTCAAGCTTTCCTTGTGTTTTTTTGATTATTGTCTTGTTAAAAGATCCCTAATTGTTTCTGCTTCAGCGGAACTCACATTCTCCTCAATAATTTCTTTGGTGCAATATGAATTCATGATTAACTCAATCAATAGCTATTTGGCCAGTTCCCGAGTCAGTAAACCAGCTCCAAACCGTGATGCCCCCGCCTCCATGCTCTAGGGTTGGTGTGAGGTTCTTCTGTTGAATCTGAGAGAAATCTTCAGACGCAAGTTGACAAAATACACCTAAATGTGTATTTTTGACTTTTTCTTTCTACTAGTTTGAAACTAGACATGTTATGGAAGCAAAATATGCAAAAATCTCAAAATTGACCAGCACATGAAAAGACCATATTTTGGCCTGCCATGTCTGGCCTTAAAGACAGCCTTTAGATGTTGCCAAACACGCACAAGGCAGTCAAACAACTTTAGATACTTTTCTTTGGAGAGCTGTTGCAGACAAGCTCAAGGTCAGATATTCATTGCTTATAGTCACTCCTTAATACTGTTTCCATCCAGTCACACTAAAGTCTGTTGTGTCCCCTCTCCTTTTACAGAAGACGGTGCGTTTAGTGGTGACCTACGGCAGGAGCCAGAAGGCCCTGCTGAGAGTCAGTCCCCTGGCGCCCCTCCACAGCCTGGTCCCGGCTATCTGTGAAAAGTGTGAGTTTGATCCGGCCCACGTCCTGCTGCTGAAGGACAATGTCAGCAACCATGAGCTGGAGCTGGACAAGTCTTTGAGCGAGCTGTGCATCAGAGAGCTCTACGTGCTGGACCAGACATCTGGTAAATGAACATCCTGTTCCCATCCACCTCTATCTGTTCTTCTAGACTTGTTTGTGCTATGTCCTGTGGTCATTATCTGGTCCTTGGCAAGCGAGCGATAGAAGGATTTGACAAGGCAGTTGGCTCTAGGGCCAGCCTATTACACCACCTCCTCACGTGATACCTAAAGAATGTTAGAATGGTCTTAGGGTGTGAAAGTTCCTTTAAACACCATAAGCACATGCATTACTGTGTTTATTTTGTGTCCTTCAACTGTGACTTAGAAGCGGTTTGTTATTAGTTCACTGATTGCAGAAAGTATTCAGAAGTCCTAAACGTTGTAATCCTATGACTGTTTTCAGTTCTTCGACCTAAAATGGCTTCCACACCTGCTCTAAATTACTCAGGTATTATTGTGTCTGAATGCTGCTAACCTTTTCCATCTAACATACTGTAGTAGCAAGAAGCTGTTGCTTAACAGTGCCGTGCGGTTTCACGTTAACCATACGTAGCCATCCAATTCCTCAACAAAGAACAAGATTGCTTGTTTTGTTTTCTTTTTTTAGCCTACTTGAAGTATAAAATACTGTAATTTTCGTCTTTTGGTGCATTGCATTTCTGCTTTGAGCTTGAAAAGTACTTGTTGTCATATCTGTTGTCTTGTTAAAAAAGTTTGGTTGTAGCGCCATCTAGAGTGGAAACTTGTTTTGGAGCTTGGTTGTATTGAGTAGTTCAGTGGTTTCCAACCTTTTCCCTTTACTGTACCACCAACTGAATGTTTTTATCTCAGAACACCCCTGTAGTACCCCCTCATGTTCATTTTGGCAGTAAGTCTGTTGTGTCAGGGATGTCCTCAAGTACCCCCTGGTGATAAGCCAAGGACCCATATTGTCCTAGTAGCCCTGGTTGGTAACCGCTGGAGTAGTTGAATGATTGTGTATGTTTGATCAAGTCGTCTGTACCTCTTTCCCTTCTGTTCCATGTGTCTTCTTTTGGTGATGGTGAGCCAACATGCATTTAGATCTTTTATTCCCAAAATGGCCTTTGAAGCAGGCACAATGAACTATATATTTCTGACATGTCAGTCCCACAAAGTTTTTTGGGCTGGTCTCCTCTACGGAAAATGTGAATTCCCGCTATGAGTTATGGTTGGGAAAAAGGTTTAAGGAACATGGACAGAAAAACCAACGTGTGTCTGTGTGTTTGTGGGGGCAACCTGTTATAACATTAGTTACATTGCTTGATAATGATGCTCTAAACACTACCTGTACCCTTGGTGTATTTACCACTAACTGGATGAATGAATAAACTTCATAAATGAAAACCAATGCGCTCTGTGAAACAACCCTTTATTAATCCTTTTCCCTTTTTCTATAGAATCCTTGCACCCAAACACCTCAGCTATCAGCGAGGCTGACAAAAAAGGCCTACTGGGTTTCTTCCAATTTACCCGAAGAAAATCAAAGGTAAGCTTAAGAGAAAGGTGCCCCAAGAGCTCATTGACTTGGCTAATAATATGATCATCACCAGATCCACAGAGAAAAACGATTAGGGTTTTGTTGTTATTTTCACCCCACTAAGTCTAGTTAGTATTGTTTGAATACATTGACATTTGATGAAAAATAACCTCTTATTAGCATGTATAAATGAATACAATCGTGTGTAAGCTAGAACTGTGTGTGTTTGAAGACCAAGCTCTCTTTAAACCGTGACTTACATTGTCAGTTAGTTGTTACACCAGTGTCTGAGTATTACCACTGTCTGCTACTTGCAAAGCTCCCAAATGTTTTACTTAGCATGCTTTTCATAAAAAAACACCAATAGTTTTTACTGTCCTGGTAGAATTTATGTTTGACATTTAGCTCTGTAGTAATGCCATTATGGAATAACTGCATGGATTAACTGCATGTCATAGTTGTGTTGTAGCTGCATTTTGCTGTATTGCGTGTTAGCTGTACATTCCATTTCAGACAGAAGAACATTCATCTATGGAAATGGATGCGCTTGATGATAATGCTATTCAAAATAATAAAACATTCTCCAATGTAAGTACTAACAACCTTCCACTGAAATAAATATAAATATTCACCTTGCATGATTTTCTTTTAATATTTACATTTCTGAAACTTGAAATCTATTTTATTCAGGAGAAAGACACGCTATTTTTGTGATCTATTCTCTTCAAAAGCATTTCCATTTCCTCACAAGGGTGGGACTTTCAACTTTATTGGCTGATCCCTTCTGATGACCCTTGTTCGTAATTGATCATTCACATCTGATGACGCTCACTCAGCCAATAATGTATACAGGAACACTTTAACATTGAGATGCCCATGGTGTAACATATGCAATAATGGCATGGATACAAAGATAACATTTTCTCTCTATACAGTCATAAACTATAAAGTGTGTTTCCTCCATTTACAAGACTATGGAGTTGTGTCTGTTGTTTTATTGATTTACCAGTAGAGGGCACAATGTACACGCTGATCCAGCTCACTATATAATTTAACTTTTTATTCGAGTCCAGTCATTATTCCAATCACTTTATGATTCTACTCACAATATGATCCCACTCAATATGATTCCTCTCTCTATACGATATTACTCACTATATGATTCCACTTAATCATTATACCTTTATGGATTTAGCTTCCACAGGAAGCCGACTTCAAATCCAGTTTCTATTTCTTATTGTTTCATTAGCTTGAGTCAGTCAAAAATGCTATGTATTTCATATTAAATATTATGTATTTATTTATAGTGTATCTATAGTAAATCTAATCTAATCTAAATGTTCCTGTACTCCTGTACTCAGTCTTTATAATACCAAGTTACCAAAATTCAATTGGGGCTACCTAGGCAAATAACTAAGTCATTTTCATAACTAGGATTTGCCTCAAATCAATATAGCTTTAATTTAAATAATTATCTGCATGCAGCCTCTTTGACCATCAAGGATTGTGATACATCATTGTATTTTACCTGACTACTCACAAATCCTGTCTGTTATACAAAAATCATAATAATAATATTTATATATTTTTTTAAATCAAACTGCCCAGCAGCTGTTGCTGCTTAGCAGTCATAAAACACCAACAGGAGTTATACCATCATACCAGGATGCTGCTTAGCAGTAATAAAACACCAACAGGAGTTATACCATCTTACCAGGATGCTGCATAGCAGTAATAAAACACCAACAGGAGTTATACCATCTTACCAGGATGCTGCTTAGCAGTCATAATACACCAACAGGGTTTTTACCATTTTACCAGGATGCTGCTTAGCAGTCATAATACACCAACAGGGTTTTTACCATCTGACCAGGATGCTGCTTAGCAGTCATAATACACCAACAGGAGTTATACCATCTTACCAGAATGCTGCTTAGCAGTCATAATACACCAACAGGAGTTATACCATCATACCAGGATGCTGCTTAGCAGTCATAATACACCAACAGGAGTTATACCATCGGACCAGGATGCTGCTTAGCAGTCATAATACACCAACAGGAGTTATACCATCTTACCAGGATGCTGCTTAGCAGTCATAATACACCAACAGGGTTTTTACCATCTTACCAGAATGATGCTTAGCAGTCATAATACACCAACAGGAGTTATACCATCTCACCAGGAGAGGCTCCCTCAACATCATCCTATACGGCCACACCGTGTTCATAGTTATCCTATCATCTTTTCTAGTATGATGTTATGTTCTTCTGTAACTCCCTAACTGTATCATCTATGCTGATACCACCCCAAAATACCAATAATCCCTAACTGTATCATCTATGCTGATACCACCCCAAAATACCAATAATCCCTAACTGTATCATCTATGTTGATCCCACCCCCAAAATGCAAATAATCCCTAACTGTATCATCTATGCTGATCCCACCCCAAAATGCTAATAATCCCCAACTGTATCATCTATGCTGATACCACCCCAAAATGCTAATAATCCCTAACCAATCCCTGCTAAATAACGTGGCATGAAGTGTTGTGGTTCCAATGCATCATGAGGAAAAACAACGAACCGCGAAGGGTTCAAGAAGGCGCAAACACACGCTTGTTGCGCTGACAGCCTCCGACGTGGGAATTGAAATGGAGGATGTGCCGCCCCTTTTTAAATCGCAGCTGTTAACTAAATAGCAAGACTTGGCTGCTCTGAAAACTGTGCAGACTACATGTATATTTCATACACACCGATCATCCAATATGCTCTCCACAGCGTTTGTCAATGATGACTGTGTGTATTCTTCTAGGACAGGTAAACCACTGGCAGGACCGTTACATTAAGTCATGTTCAGAGTCATTTGCTTTTAATTAGGTTATTTTTTACATCAGAGAGAGGTCATAGGTTATAGGCAGCTGTAAAAATTTTTTTTTTCTTTATTAGGTTTTTAATGAGGTGAGGTAATGAGTCTGCAAGTGGTAATGTATGTGTGCAGGGAGTGCGTTCTTGAGCCTGGGTGCCAAGCAGCTGGAAGTCTGGGCACCCATGGGGGAGAGACAGAATGTGGTGGGTGGGTTAGCGGTAGCGAAGATCTCTGGGGAAGGTGGGTTGCCAGGTTGTGAAGGGCTTGGTAGGTGGTAGGAAGCATCGTACATGTTCTGCAGTGTGTCCACAGATGAGGTCCACTGATCTGTGTCATGTGTTGTTTAAATGCTGGAACGGATTTTTGCGGCAAATCTGAAGTCTGTTAGGTAGTTGGATGAAGATATCTGCTGAAGAGAGTACTGTAATAGTTAAAGGGAAGTAAGAAGAGAATGAATTACGCAGAATAACATTGTAGGTCAAACTGATTGACTGTTTACATTACTTAGAAATACATAATACACCTATACTTGTTGTCTCAGAATAAACAAACTGGTGAATACATTTGTTGAGAATAGTGTAAGAGCTAAATAAAAAATGTTTGCTTTGCTAATGAAACATCTCAGCAGATAATCCAAATGTCATGCCAGACATTATGCTGTCTGTACAGAATGAAACTATTTCAGATCACATTGCGTTCTTCTATATAGAGCAGAAAGTCTGGTGTGTTCCTGCCTCTAAATAAACATTGTTTTAACTGTCTCTAGTCTTGGTTGAAGTGTCCTTCACTGACAGCCATTGATATGCATGGGCAAGATACACTACGCTTACCTCTCAGTGTTCCTCAAGCATGGAATTACATAAATTCAGGTGAACATTCCAAAACTCTAATAACAAAGAAAGACTAAAGCCTTCTTGGACTCTGTGCTGTATCTGATTTCAGATTATATAACATATGCGAAGCATGCGCGGCAATTCCCTGCTTTGGACATTCTGTTCCAACAGCTGAGAACCTCAAGAACACTGTTCTGCTTTAAGGATCCCAATTGAAAATGACCGTAAGATCCCTAAATGTGGAAGGTGTGTTTGTGCTAGTCCTTTCATAATGGAACATGCTGCGAGTGGCTGTAACCTGGACCTAGATTCATTTGTGCTGTTTTGAAAATCACCGAAATAGTAAGAAAGACAGCATGAACAAATCTGGCACCAGGCTATGTTTATGATGCTTAGGACACACTTTGATCCTTTATCCCATTACCCAAGCTCAGCAGCAATCCTGGCAAACAGACAGTGCTTTTGGACGGTGATGTAGCTGCAGAATGGTGATGAGGCGATGTGCCGTTGTCACAACTTTCACTGTAGTGCCTTGTAGACGTCCAAACCTAAAGCTTGGCAATGGCTTCTTTCAACACTTCAGTAACGGGGCATGATGAGGATATTCTGTCCTAGCCTGTGCTTTTGTAGTCTGCACTTTTTCTGCCTAGTGCTAATGTTAGGGAATAAAGTGTCAGACTACAGTATATCTTAAATAACAAGTATACCCTTGTGAAGAATGCCTATCCTGGACTATGGGAAAATCATTTACAGGTTTGCTACTAAAAGGTTTATCTGTGACCTATTTGTCAATTTACATGTATGTTTTCACCAGCACATACCTAATCCCATCTTGACCTATCCCTTTCTTTTAAAATGAATGTTTCAGAAATGTCTGTTCTGTGTGTTTATGTTTGTGTGTGTGGATACTCAAACAACTTTTTCTTATGTTTCTCTTTTAATTGCACTGGGTGCGTTAAGCCTTGTTCCCCCCTCCTCCTTCAGGGGCAGTCCACGGGGTCCGCCATGCCCCGCGTGGATTCACGGCCCAGCACCCTGGGCCAGTCTCAGTCTGTCATGAACGTCTCCAGGACGTCCCCCAGGATGGAGCCTAAGAAGAGACACGCCCCCCCACCCCCAGCCCCCACCCCCTGCCAGGGCCGCTGCACAGTGAAGGCCTACCATGTGAGAGAACCACACACACAGCTCTGGACACAAATCTGGGTTTAGATCCACTATTCTATAGCAACATAAACAACATTTCCTAGTGTTCCGGAATTATCTTCTCATGGCAATGTGGTGGGAAATTGACTTTATTGTTCTGTATTATGTTGGTTCTAGTGGGCTATCTCCCTCCTAGCTCAAGATAGAAGTGTTTTGTTTGTAAATGTTTGTTGTGTTCATAGGGGCAGTTGCTAAAACATTGGTTAATCAGAGAAGTAGTCTGTATCCTAAACGGCATCCTATTGCCTATCATGTCCTACCTTTGACTGACGCCCATGGTGATCTGGTTAAAACTAGAATCTGTTGCCATTTGGACACAGCCCTAGACTCTGAAGAGAATCACAAGATGTCCACACAAACACCTGACTCACAGAATTCTTTGCACAACAGTTTTTCCAATCAGGATTGAATTTGTGTTTAAATGTTGTGGCTCCCAGCTTTCCCTTGTCCGTCCATGTTGTTTGTTATGAGACACTGTTCAAAAAGTTTCAGAAATGTCTGTTCTTTGTGTTTATGGTTGTGTGTGTGGATACTCACAAGTGTGTGTTTTTTCTTTGTTTTTCTTTTAACTGTACTGGGTGTGTTAAGCCTCGTTCCCTTCTTTTTCAGTCGGCTTATCCACAGATAAGACACTCACTGTGTATTTGCGTTAGCACGGATGAGGCAAAGCAATGTGTTTAGAAGACGTCTGCGTGTTGAGACACATGACACTGAGAGAGATTGAGCCTGTTGTAACCTTAGACAAATACAGAGAAGTCAGATGAGGACAGAGTGCCTTAAAGGGTTGGCTGACCTCAGATCTGTATTCCATGGGCCTGAGCTACTGGGATGGCTATTTAGTGACAAGAATCTCTGCCCCTGGGATATGTCCCTCTGTTATTCTCAGTACAGTATTACATGTACTGAGAATAACAAGGGTTGAAAACATAAGGGTTAAAAACAAATTATGTTTAATTTTACTCTATGATTAAATAATTAGATAAATAAAGAAATTATGCTTTTTTGGGAAGTCATTGTGTACGAGTTCTAGTAACAAATACACACATATAAAGTACCAGTCAAAGTTTTTGACAGGCTTTCCCATTAAAGTTTTTGGGAACTTTGCTTCAAAACAACAACATTGTCTCCTGAAACCTCAAATTAAATGAAGTCAAACAGGGTATTCTCAATATAGTGGAAAAGGGGCCGCTGGGGAAACGGGTTTGAATCCCTGGGCTAAAAGGTCATGTTTAGAATTGACATAGCCCTGCCTGTCTTCCAGAGGCAGTGGATTGACACAGGCAGACAGGCATGCCTGTTTGGGATGCTGAAAAGGTAACATCAAGCTTACGTAACAATAGTATCTTGTGAAAGATGTTTGGTTCTCCACCAGTGGCCTTTCCCGGTACTATTTATTTACATAATCTAGTCCTAGCCCGGAAAATCTTCCACCCA
The DNA here is from genome assembly GCA_016801125.1 of Novumbra hubbsi. Taxonomy (NCBI): domain Eukaryota; kingdom Metazoa; phylum Chordata; class Actinopteri; order Esociformes; family Umbridae; genus Novumbra; species Novumbra hubbsi. The sequence goes on along the minus strand of JACXGK010001385.1, from coordinate 10,112 downwards.
TGTTTACAAATTGGTCTGGGAATGTTTTGGCACCCTGTTTAAAGATGCTTCTCAGCTGTTGAGGGTTGGCATTTGTCTGATGGTTTAATGTGAATTCCGTTCCAGAACTCATTCATATTTGGGCAAACACATGATCATATGATGTAATAGCCTTTTCATCTTTCTAAAATAATTTCGGCTAGCTATATACAGTTAATATGCATTATGTAAATCTCAGTGCAAATAAGTGAGTACTCTATACGCTTCAATTATTTGGAAAACCTGTTTTGAAGATTTTGACAGCCTTTGTGCATGCCAAATTTACCCTGGATAGGTCTCTTTAGGGACAACAGATTGTTAGAACTAGATAAAACAGGACTTCTGGGTGGCTTATCATTCTTTTACTCACCCTCGCTGCCTCTTTCTTATGATCTACAGCTATCTCCACTATCTCCAATTCGCAATACTTTTGTGAAGCCACAGTGAAAAGTTGCTCCCTCAAACCCATCCCATCTGCCCATCTCCAAGTAATCTTTGGAGACATTATGCCATTCCTCACTTTTCTCACTTTCTCACTTCACCAAGCTGATGTGAAACATAAAATACAAACAGGTATCCATACTATACTTCCATTCTAAAACACTTGTGTGCTGCAATGTAAAAAAAGAAAGGTCTGGCAACTCGAGTGCCAGAAAGAAAAGGTTATAGAAATCAATCCAAACTGAGTGTCTCTTCTCCGTGGTTTTTCTGCAAATGGATCCGCTTGCCTTCAAAACTGCGAACCATCATATGGTCCTCTCCACCCATTCTAGGCTGTCCGTTCCTGGCTCCTCACACTTGCATCTTACCTGGCAGGCTGATTCTACCAAGTGACATAGGAAGGATCTGTGTCCAGCCCACGGACCCTTGCTACTGGGGTTCCCCAGGGCTCAGTTTTAGGCCCTCATAACACCTGTCATCTTCATCTTAGTTTCTCTTATCATGTCTATTTGGAGGACAGCTTCCACCCAGGCTCTTTACCTAACAGACTCTTCATTCTGCCACCTGTCTTTACACCACTATGGTGGAACCAGTTTCCCTTTGAAACTAGGACAGAGTCTGTGCACTAATCAAAGTAATGGCTTCACAACTGTTAAAGACGTTGCCTTTTCACTACATTTTGCATTTCTATAATCATATGAGACCAGAATAGGGCTTTTTGGAAACAAACCCCCAGAGGTGGGTTTTGGCATGGGCAAAAAAATAGCCATGCAGAAAATAATCAGAATTAATGGTATTAAAAACAGAGCTGAAGTCCGCAAACAGGATCCTGGCATAGGTTCCTGGAGAGTCCAGGTGCTGGAGGATGTGAATCCACACAGTCACGTTTCCTGCCAGTAGCTGAAATTCGTCCTGTTTGTTGCACAGCGAATGCACATTGGAGAGAATTATTCCAGATAAAAGTGTGCAATGTCCACGTTTGTGTGAACTCGCACATTTCTACAGTGTTTTACTGCATAAACAAAGGTGAAGGCACCTTTGACTAGAATGTCCAATAATTCCACTGATGTTAGCAGGAACGTAGGTATTCATTCCATTAGAGTTGTTCCTCTGATGTTCCTCAGATTCTTTCACGTGTGTCACATGTGCTTAGTGTGAACCTGCTCTCATCTGTGAAAAGAACGGAGCGTCAATGGTGGACCTGCTATTTCTGGTGCTCTCTGGTGAATGCCAATTGATCTGCATGGTGCAGACATGGTAATTTGGCAAGTAACATATTTTGAACTTCTGAAATGTACAATAGAAATGTACTATATTGTCCATCAGGATGACACAAGTGTCAGCTTGCTATTATAGATGAGGATGAAGGATGGGCTTTTTTAGTTTCTATTTTGGTTCTATGTCTTACCCAAACCTTAATCCTAATCTCAAATTTCAGAGTCAATATCTAAATTTAACTCCCAATTTATAAACATTTTTTAAACCCTTTGGAGAGTTTGACAGTTCAGAGTCATAACCATTCAGCAAGATTAAAAGGTCAAACAATGATGTTGTAACAGATTTACAACCACATAATTCATGTCAGTATTGCAGTATTGCATTAAAAGGGAAAAAAGGGAAAAATGTAAACAACCAATATGCAATATTTTTTGAAGCTTTGAGAATTTTGTTTTGTCGGTTTAGAAGATGAATAATACATTAACTATGCTAACATTCTTAGGTCTGCTATTGCTTTTACAGAGATCAAGCTGACATGACCAAAATAAATTACAAACAATAATTTACTTTGAATTGTGGAAACCAAAGAACAGTGAAACATCACCACTGCAAAACCCTTCCCACGTGTTAGTCTCTGGCATAGCATAGTATGTGGGGCAAAGTTGAAGCAGGATGGATGACTGACTGAGGTATGAACTGTGTGTGTGTGTGTGTACGCTTACACGTCTGCCTGTCACAGTACTGATGGGGACAAAAGAAATCCCTCCAAGGATAGTTAAACAACCTATTCTTTAGCTTCGGGTTTAGGTTAAGGTTTACAGGAAGGGGTACAAAAGGAATTTGAATGGGAATGCATGTTTTGGTCAATACATCGAAATGACAACGAAGATATTATAAGAAACACGTACTAGAAGGTTGTGATGGCTTCACCTTGCAGATTGTAATCAGGCCTTCTTTTATACTAATGCAACACATTACTGTTGTATTGGAGTCTTAACATATCAGATGACAGTTCATGTTATGCTAGGTGAAACCCAAAACGTAGTACTGCTAAGTATGTCTTTCGCACTTAAATAGCTTTTTGTATAATGCAAACGTACCTTGGAGGTTGAAAGGCAATTTTTGGTATTAAAGATTTGCTCTGGGAACAAACAGCATGTTACAATAAAAAACACACATTACAGTACATACTTTAATGTTTTTCTTTTTCTTATTAATTATATCGTGGCTGGTTTAGTTGCTAAAATCAAGCATTGCTTAATAGGTTGAACCAAAGCATAATTCAGTAGTTGTCGGTCATTGTAGTAAATGAGAATGCAATTTACTGATCTGATTTTAATGCCTAAATAAATCAGCTATTTATTCATGCAAAACTACATAACAGTATTTCGAATGGAAATATGCATGAAAACAACAAATTTTGCAATATCACAAATATCAGTAACCTACCATGAAAGTTGTTTTAATGAATGTCTGTGCCTCATGAAAAATAGGAGGGTGAAGTTTAGATGAAAGCAAGGCCTTGTTTTGGGAAAAGTTATATAAGCATTGGAATTTCCCACAGTGAGCTTCATCATTGTAAAGTATGAAAAGATTGGAACCACTAATATTTTTCCTAGATTATCCGGACAAGAAAGGCCTTGGTCAGAGAGGTGACCAAGAACCCAATGGTCACTCTAACAGAGTTTCAGTTCTCAAAGCAAAATACAGAGAGGTCCTTGAAAAAGATGCCCTAGAGCCTACTGGACCTCAAACTGGGGCACAGATTTGAGACTGCACCCAGACTGAGTTCTGGATCTGTTCCAAGAACTATTCAACAACAAAAAGGACCTTTTTAGGAAATATTGGCAAGTTATAGCATGTGTTGTTAGAAAACACCTACTATAGGAAGTGTTTATTTTGGCAAAACATAAAGTAAAAAAAGTGTTTCAACTGTTGAGTGATCCTGTGAACAGCGAGATTTAAGTTGACATTCGGACAATTTTGTTATGGGTGAAACACTTTTTTTTAATGCTTTCATTCATACCTAAAATTCCAACTGGTAATGTAGGGGGAGGGGGTGTGATCAAAGTAAGGAAGAGGATGTGATCAGTGTTGTGGGTGGAGGGGGGATGTGATCAGAGTTGAAGGGGGAAGAGGGGTGTGAGCAGATTAGTGAAAGGTGGGTGTGATCAATGTTGTGGGTGGAACGGGGGTGTGAGCAGTGTTATGGGTGGAAGGGGTATGTGATCAAAGTAAGGAAGGGGATGGGATTAGTGTTGTGGGTTGAAGGGGGGTATGAGCAGTGTTGTGGGTGGAAGGGGGATGTGATCAAAGTAAGGAAGGGGATG
>JACXGK010001384.1:60394-71416 GCA_016801125.1 Novumbra hubbsi | reverse complement strand
TATTACCCTTCTAACCCTAACACTATTACCATCCTAACACTAACACTATTACCCTTCTAACCCTAACACTATTACCATCCTAACACTAACACTATTACCCTCCCTGTTTAATACTACTACCCTCCCAGTTTAACACTATTATCCCCCTAGCCTAACACTATACTCTTGTTGGTGCACAGCACCCTGAGAGACAACTGAGCAGAGGAGTGGAACTGTTGCAACATATAGAGAGACAGAATTCCAGTGAGCAATCCAAACCTCACACTATTTCACCATAACCACCCAACCCCCCCACAGACACACACCTAGTCTGTTACTTCTTGAGATATCTAAAAACACCCTATACTCCTCATGCACCCTACTCCTTCCATTTCACTCCAAAAACAATGTTTCTCCTTCTACCTCCAGCAAAACATCTAGTTAAAGCCAAATCCATCCCTTCCCTACCCCACCCAGTGCCTCCTCTCACCTTTTCTCACCAACCTCCTTGTCCCACTCTCTAAGCTGTCACCTCCTTGTCCCACTCTCTAAGCTGTCACCTCCTTGTCCCCCTCTCTAAGATTTCGCCTCCTTTTCCCACTCTCTAAAATGTCACCTCCTTGTCCCAATCTCTAAAATGTCACCTCCTTGTCCCACTTTCTAAACTGTCACCTCCTTGTCCCACTCTCTAAAATGTCACCTCTGTGTCCCACTCTCTAAGATTTCGCCTCCTTGTCCCACTCTCTAAAATGTCACCTCCTTGTCCCACTCTCTAAAATGTCACCTCCTTGTCCCACTTTCTAAACTGTCACCTCCTTGTCCCACTCTCTAAACTGTCAACTCTTTGTCCCACTCTCTAAAATGTCACCTCCTTGTCCCACTTCCCTAAGATGTACACAAAGGCAAAATTATCCAGACTCAACTCTCAGACACACAACCACACACACACAAACAACCACACACGCTGCATAGTTGAGCTTTGGCTCCTATCCTCACCAGAGACCCATCATGCTGACAGGTTTATTCCCCTGGTGACAGAGGATTCTCAGCGCACAACATCTCTGTGTTAATATCTCAACCACAATCCACAGCTCTGCCAGATGGAGCACAGAGCAACATGTATTTTTCCAACATTCACAGAGGCTGACTACGCCCATCACCCTCTTTGAAATGCAACTATAAACCCCACTCTGATATATTGTCCAAAAGAGATAATGACTGGGAAAAATAAGCCAAATTCAAATCTTCTGGTGTCCTTTTTGTCCTAATACCACAATGAGGCTGGCTATATGGTTAGGGAACTTTCATTCCAGTGTGTATGGTGTATGTTCTATCAAGGCAGGCTAGGCTGAAAACAAACGTTCACATCTGACAAACATCCTTTATATTCATGTTATTGACTCAATCATATAACATATTTTGTGAGTTCTGCATCTCTACAGCAGTGTTCTTAATACTGGTCCTCGGGACCTAAAGGGGTGCACATTTATGTTTTTGCTCTAGCACTCACACTCCTGAGTCAAATGTTGCCCTCCCACTTACACCCTTTCTTTGAATCAGGTGTGTGAGCGCTGGGGCCAAAACCAAAATGCGCACCCCTTTGGGTGCTGAGGACCAGGATGAAGAAACACTGCTTGTCATCTTCAATCTATAAATCACATCCAATTAGCACTACAAAATAATGTCTCACATGCAGTATATCTGCTTCATTTTGTTTGGTGATTTCCACAGGAGGAACACACCCACACCCACAGCATGTGAACAATGTAAAAAATGAATTATCAATAACATAATCTGTGTCTAGAATGGGTTGAACTACACCAGCGGTGCTGACACATTTCCGGCTTTCCACACCTTTAACAGCCTAATGATATATTGCATAATCATCATTATTTTTTCATTTGTTATTTTGTGTATGTCTGTAGTAAGATGTGCCCTGGTCTGTTATAGTAATAATACAATTATAATGCATAATAATAGTAATACAAATAATTATGTATGATAACAAAAATGTATAAAAGTAGTAATATTAAAGCACTGGTTGGATATTCTGTGAACACACTTGCTTTATCAGAGCCACCTGGGACAAATAGAGAGCAGAAGGATGAAGGATGCACCCATTGCCTCATAACTATTCCAGGAATTTGCCCTGCAATGGCGCCTTACTGTTTATCAGTAACTGTAAAAGCTTGATTCGAAACATCAGCTTGGCTCACAGTGCTTTCACAATGTTCTGGCAGTAAGCTTAATGTTCTCATTCAATTTCCAGACAACTCACAGTAGCTACTCCGGCAGAGCTATGTTTCAACTCTGTGTAAATATACGAAGTGTATTAGTAGACCCCGTGGCACACGTGTACCCAGTCTGAAATGTTAGTTTGCACCCATGCTGGCGAGGTATCTTCCTAGAGTTCCACGTGTAGGAGATAAATTGCTAAAATGCAATGAGACATTAAAGCAGATGACAACCGGTTCTGACGGCCACTAGTTCCAGTCCAGTTGTACGAGCCCAGTTACGCACACACACCAGATATTTACACGTGAATAAGAGTGCCATCTACCGGAATGGCATGCCACAACACCACAGTAATTAAATAAATGGTGGGTCTCATATTTGATATTCAGGATCTGGACAGGCGACGATAAATTCCTGCTGTACATTCACCATTTTGCTTTCACCCAACTTTTGAGATTTTTGTTCAGAACACCGAGGTGTAGCCTAGCCTGTTCCAATCCTGTTCCTTCTGCTGCTGTCTTGGTGGCCATGATTTATATTTACTGTCGAGGCCGCGGTAAGCCATAATGCGTGGTGGGCACATACAGACAGTGTAAATATACCCTCTATCATCTCAGCCATCTATAATAATTGTTTTGCTCACCTGTGTGGGTGAGCACTGGCGCCGTCGGTAATTATGAAGTGCGTTGTGCGGAGTTTGTCTGTCTGCCGGGTTGTAACAATATCACATGAAGGCCACCAGATGGCGTTATCTCATCTGGCTGGTCTCAAGGATAGCAAATCTGAAGGCGAGGGCAAGGCAGCAAGTTGAGTGCTCCAAGAGAAAGGGCGCGAGGAATAACTAAACATTCCTAAGCCTCCGACATACTTTTGTGAAGGTTAATGTTGTCTCTTACTGGTTTACTGTCTCTTACCGACCGTAACAAATTAATGACTATTAAAATGTGAAAACTAACTATATAATGGTGTTTGATGCACAAGGGGTCACACTGTCAATCGGATCCTTTCTTGGCTTGTTGCCCACCCAGTGCCCAGCTTCACGTCACACCAGACTGGCCCCTAAGTTTAGCTAAACATACCACAGACAGTCTCATCAAGGCGAGCAGACACCTGAAGCCCTGGATACGAGATGACACCACTCAACAAGATCTAGGTTTTGGAGTAAACGAATATATATTTATTTATAACCATAAATAGAGTCAATTAAATTTTCAGGGGAGAGGAAATGAACGGACACTTGAACAAAGAGCAACGATAGGAATATAATAGATGTACCCCTGAATAATTTATAATCATAGAAAGCACAGATTTAGATATTTTCATGTATAGCTAGAGTTTTACAGACAGTTGCCACAGCTATGCAATCAACTCAGGCTACCTCAAACCACTACATAATGCATGAATCACAGGAATCTCCAATCTTACCGATTTCTACCGATACAGGAGGCAAATTTCTGCCTAATCAATCGCACCATCTCGACGCTCATTCGTTTCTCCCCGGGGATGGATATAATAGGAATAACGGTCACTACCGTTCCGGGATTTATGAGTTAGGATTCCCAGACTCTTACGGCTGTTATGGATCGTACGGGGGATCTTCACCTTTAACAACGGACACAGGTAGGTAACATGACCCATTATATTCTATAACCTTTGTTGCAGTGTAACGTGCGTTGATCACTTAATTCGAATGGTTTTCTGGAATGTAATGGATTACATTAATTACATCCAAACTCGCTAACGCTTTACGTTTATTTGATGCGTTATCTTCTAGTCTACTCGCACAGAAGCCGCAAATAAATATATTTGTTCTTTCTCAGAGAAAGAGGAGAAGGAGCCAGAAATCAGGATGGTTAAGGGTAAACCGAAAAAAGTCCGTAAGCCCCGAACTATCTACTCCAGCCTGCAGCTGTGTGCGCTACAAAGCAGGTTCCGAATGAGGCAGTACCTGGCGTTACCTGAGCGCGCGGAACTGGCTGCTTCACTGGGACTGACACAAACACAGGTTTTATCGATTTATTGAAAAAAAGTACAATTATAATGGGATTTTTAAATATTTCATATCTTATTGCATTTAATTATTTTTGTAAATGCACTGCACACGCTGTGGGATAATGCTTCTGTATAAATTAACCCATGTTACTCATAAGTAATTATAAGGCTTTATAATAAGTTAAAAGTTATTATAAGGCTTAACCCAAAAGAAAAACGGAATAATCATTCTGTGTTTCTGTGGGTAAACCTCTTTTTGGGTACAGGGAGAACATTGTCAGTTGCTAGAATATTAAACTTGTTTTACGAGATAGATCCCTGGTAGTACATAGAACTTATAATAGAACTACAGTTTTTTGTTTTTAATTATTTTATCTACAATATAACTTCGGCAGTGAGGTCTGGGAATATATATATATATATGACATGGCTCATAATGCTTGTATATGGCGGGGACGATAAAAACCAGCGAAGGTTCTTCTCATCTTCTCATCATCCAGGTGAAGATTTGGTTCCAGAACCGTCGCTCCAAGCTGAAGAAATTGTGGAGAACCGGGCAGATACCAACAGACCAGCAAGACACCCACTGTGTCTCCCCTCAGTCCAGCAGCTCTCCCCAAGCCACAACGGTACACTGGGGGCCCCAGAACCACCCAATTACAGAGACATGTTCAAGCCATGAGCAGGACTCTATCCCTCCAAGTTCGACATCCTTCACCAGTTATTACTCTTGGTATTCAGCAAATGACTGTGTGAGACTCTCCCAGCTGAGTCCAGTACCTAATCATTCTAATCCTACAGTTGTGGGGCCCATTTACTGATATAAAGGATGGAAGGTACGGTAAGACTACAATAGAGAAGCGCCATCTGTGTGGACCATGCAGTTACATGGCAGGAAAGGAATATGCGATTCTGGGGGGGGGGATTATTACCAAATAAACAGTGTACTTCAATGCATTCCTGTATGTTTGAGAATAATATTGTTTATATTTAAAATTGTGTAATAAAGGTGACATATTATGGAAATTACAAGAATGTAGGCCATAGGCTTTGCAGGCTTTTTAGGCATGACGATAATGTAATTAGTCTCCTCCCAAAATAGCTAGATCATATAATCTAATTTGACTTGAGAAAGCACAGAATAAGTTGCTAACAATGTAGTGCTGGAAGTTGATGTCATTAGAGATTATTAGGTGAGCAGAATTTGTGATGCAGCAAAACAGCAAGACATCAATGAGATCCGGTCAATCTGAGCCGAGTGGAAGTACGAGAATCAGCAAACCTACATGTACAATTGTCAGCTAACCTTGCAGTCCTAATGATGTTAACGTCAGATTATATTACCATGCCATCAGTCATAGGAAAGGTGCCCCCCTTACTGAAATTCATTTAATTTCCCGAATCAAAGCATCCAAGGCCAAATGAATCATTCAGCAGGAACGTTGCATTGATAACATATTAGTAAAACATATTTTGTAGAACTTGAATAACAATATGCTTTAATTAAATTTTTTTTTTACTTAAAGGCAGACACCGTTTGTTAATTGAAAGTCAACTAAAACTTTATTTAAATAATTCTTTTTGTACACAGCATATCTACACAATACAGCATCAGTTCAGCCTGATTCACTAAACAGTAAGCCCAGTTTCACATTGTCTCTGTGCTCGTCCAGGTCATGGGTCATGGGGGTTTACTCCGTCACAGATGTGGGTAAGACAGGGGTGTGGACAGCCAACCCGAGAACAGCAATTAGACTGAGACTGATGTTGGCCCCTCCTCCTCTGCTAGTTTGGTGAGAATATCCACTCCTTCAGAGGTGATGACTATTGTGTGTTCGAACTGGGCTGACCTACATGCACACACACGTGCGCACGCACACACACCCACACATGCCAGGGTATCAGATATACTTTTTTATGAGTGAATATTTCCGTTAACATCATGTAGGCTGACAGTTGCTTACCTCTTGTCATCTGCAGAGACAGCTGTCCACTTGTCTTTCAGGATTCTGAACTCTGATGATCCCTCCATCAATATGGGCTCTGCATTCAGGGAATTATGTTAACACATGTGAACATATTTAAACACATGTACACTTAGATGGATATTAACACACATACATCAAGTTACACACACACAGAAACATTTTCAGAAAGTGACTGACCTATAGTGAAAGACATTCCTTCGTCCATTGTCATATCATTGTCATTAGCTGACAGAAAAGCGAGAAAGACAAGTTTAGGATGTGTTCTACACATTGCATGAGGACCGTAGGAAACTGTGGCCATGAGTTTGTTACCGTGGTGCCAGATCTCCGGGTGGCCGTGGAAATAGGAGCCGATGCCATGTCCAATAAAGTAAGGACAAACAAGGAATCCATTGGACTGGGCTATGCCACTGCAGGGGGACAAAGCGTAGTGGACAAAGATCAAAAGACAGGTAGTGTGTGTGTACATGTGTGTGTGTGAGAGAGCTTGTTTGGTCTGTGTGGGTGTACCTGATAGTGTTTCCTATAACACACATTGGAGCCCCAGGTTTACAGGCAGCGATGGCCTTGTCTCTACACTTCCTGGCGGTCTCAACTAGTTTTTGCCCAACCTCGTCCACACAGCCAATCATAAACGTCTCAGACGTGTCACCATGGTAACCCCCCAGATAGACCTGATGAATGGGGGAGGTTGGTCATGAAACAGGAACAATGTTTGGTGTAATGGTTGTGTTAATTTAATCCACATTTTTTTCATTCACAATGAAATGCTGACCTACCTGAATTTGTAAAAAAAAAAGCTTGGATGTCTGACAAAATGTTTAGCAACCCAAACGTTTTGCTGGGCAGATTCTACTTTACACAGTAGAATCTAAAATAAGGGGGACACAACTCACAGTCACATCAATGTTGATTATGTCTCCATCTTGTAGTGGGCGGGAATCAGGAACGCCATGACAGACCACATTGTTCACGGAGGTACATACTGATTTGGGGAAACCCCCGTATCTCAGGGGGGAGGGGTATGCATTGTGATGAATTGTCTCTTGGTGGACGATGAAATCTATCTCATCTGTTGTCATGCCAACCTGGGGGCAAAAGTCGAAAACAATGATGCAATTAACTGCAACCTAAATAGATAGATACTCTCTTACACAGGCACACCCATAGTCTTGTACTTGTGGGAACCCAAAACAAAAAAATCCATGTTCCCTGGGACTAACCTAAACCTCAATAATCTTTAATTTATGCATAAACTTAACCTAGACCAAATGCTAACGCTAAACATAACCCACAAGGCCAAAACATAAAAGTTAACCCAATTTGAAAAAAAAAAATCTAAACCTAATTCCTAAACTGGAGATGTGCTTTTTCTTCATGGGGACAGTTGTTGTACTATTCTTTTGAGGACACACATACACAGTCACATACCTTAAGATTTTGTCCGGCCAACAACAGCACATGTCTGGCCAACTGGCAGGCTCTGGTCAGACCCTGGATCTGCTCCTGGTCCTTGATCTCTATGTAGTCTGGCCAATCAGGAACAAAAATACTGTTCACATAGTCTGGCCTCAGGATGTTCTGCAGACAGAGAGAGAGACAGAGAAGAATGAAAGAATGAAACGGAAAGAGACAATGTGAAACAGACAGGCAAAGAGACAAAGGGGACCAAGGAAGAGAGAGGGAAACAGACAGAAAAACACAGAGAGAAAATGTGAGAGAGAGAGGGGAGACTTGTAAGATGGATGAATGGTAACTGAATGTAAGTGTGGTCCAGCAGAGCAAAGCTAGTAAGGCATTGTGGGATATTGAGTACGTACTGTACCTTGGGAACTTTGTAGGCTGGTCTGACAACTGCGGGTCTGACTACACTGTGAGAGCTGTTCCACTTCCTCCAGAACCGGCGGGACTGATGGATCTGGACACCCCAGGGTGGACCACATCCCCACAGCCCATAACCCTTCTGGAGGAAACCTCCCAAAACACAGGTAAGATACACGATAATAATAGACATGATAATCAGGTGGTAAAGGAAAGCCCTAAATGATGGAGGTCAAACAACTTAATATTGAATAATTAAATGCAATATTTGATTTTTAAAATACATGAAGATAATAATCATTTGACCATTTTTTGTAAATTGATTATTTCACAATAATACATCATATTGCCAATTCTTTATTTTCATAAAAAGCACATGATTAAGTCAATTCCAATGATGCTGAGGATCTGGAGTAGTTCTTCTCTAATGTATATTCTTAAAGGCAATGACTGTGTATCCTGTGGTGGCAAGCTGTTCTTGTGATATGCTATTCCTGTGATCCACTACAACCAAAGAGAGCAACAATAATGGAATTAGGCAATACCGCATAACGTAGTTAGTCATAATACAACTATACCACAGAGATAACTAGATGGCTCTGGACTACAACCAGGAATTCAAGAGGTATTCAGAAAGTCATGTCACAACTGCATTAGTGCCACTTAAGATCTGCAGGCAGCTTAACTAAATGGGATAGTAACGTTAACAAATCAGGTGAAATTGACACTGACACTAAATCAATATGACATATATTGTATAGGTATTTTTAGTTTGTGATTGACAGGGCTCGTTCGTCATTGGACCTTCTGCATTTTCCCATGAGTTCAAAGCAAGTGAATGCATCCAACTGGTTACAAACACAGAAGAAGGATGGTAAGTCTGGTTTCCTTCCCAATCGTTAAATACATTGGAAGATCTTTGGTCAAGGGCACCACATCCACAGACACCACATCCACGGACACCAAATCCACTGACACCACATCCACGGACACCACATCCACGTACACCACATCCACTCTCACCACATCCACGGACACCACATCCACTGACACCAAATCCACGGACACCAAATCCACGGACACCACATCCACGGACACCACATCCACGGACACCAAATCCACGGACACCACATCCACTGAAACCACATCCACTGTCACCACATCCCCGGACACCACATCCACTGACACCACATCCACGGACACCACATTCACGGACACCACATTCACGGACACCACATCCACGGACACCACATCCACTGACACCACATCCACGGACACCAAATCCACGGACACCACATCCACAGACACCAAATCCACGGACACCACATCCACTGACACCACATCCACTGACAGCACATCCACTGACACCACATCCAAGGAAACCCCCTCCACTGACAGCACATCCACACCAAATAGGAGAAAAAATACCAGCAAAGTTCTCCTGCTTAGCCTGATATTTCTTATTTTAACCTTTTTTCTTCACAATATTGTTGTATACAACTGTGGTTACGACTTTGTCTCATCGCAGCAACAGGCTTGGGAGAGTTGGGGATGACCTCTGCGCCAATCTACTATTTGTCATACAGTTCATCCAACCAGGACTCCAGAACTACAACTGTAGCTCTGCTCAGCTCAGCACCTGACCTGCTCAAGGAAGTTACTAGAGCAAGAAAACTCAAGGAAAATTGTTGATGCATGAAATAAACGCTAAGGCGTTTCTGTAATGTGGTTAGTTGATATGTAAAATACAAATCAAGGTGTTCAAGATCTTCCAGATGTCAGCGAAGCCTGGGCGTTGCAATATGTGAACATAATATGTTAGCGGATTTTTGTGGAATAAGTCTTTATGTTGGCAAAAGAAAAACGTTTAAAGAACTTCCGTGTCCTCACGTTTGTTTACATTTTCCTGATTTTCCAATAAAAAAAGATGCTGTTTAACTTCAACACATATCTGTCAAAAATATAAAATAGTGCAGCTCACGAAACTGTATTCATTTCAGTATTTTATTGTTACACAGGTAAAGATCACTTTCTAAAGAACACGCCATTTGCACGGTGTTATTTGTGCTTGCATAGTATGCTACATTTTTCTTTTATGTTCTTGAAACATTGTTTTCCATTTCACTCGTTCTGCATCATTGGATGAGCAGTTGATGGATGTATAGTTCGGGTTATTGATGTATTAGCGAATTCTTACCTGCACTAAAAAGTAGCTTAGCGGCACAGGGAGCCGCCATATTGCTCGCAGTGGATGATCACGTGACATTTACAAAACGAATTTGATTTGGGTAAATCATGACACGTTCAAAACAACTAGTAACTACTTCAAAACACCTGAACTAGTTACTCCGAGCTAGAGAATGTGGTACCTCGGAAAGACTATATAGACTATTATATATATATATATATATATATATATATATATATATATATATATATATATATATATATATATATATATATATATATATATGTTCTTTTTTTTTAAACGATGATTTAATTATTCCAACTCTGAGAAAAATTCTACGGCATAGAAACATTTGAACTGGCACACAATCAACTCGATCCAGACAGAAATTAAAAACGGGAATCCCAGGCAACATATGGCCAGTTTAAAAAGCATTGGAAACAGACGTAAACTACGAAAATAAAAAGTTAATCAAATAATGTTGCCATTGATCTGATCTCCAACTTGAAATAAATCAATCAAATGAATTTATAAAGCACTTTTTACATCAGAAGTTCTTTTTACGAACTTAATTGAAAATGTTTCAGTCGATCCTTTATCCCCGTCAGTCTTGACCACCTTGATTATCCACTTTTATATGAAAATAGTTAATAAAAACAATACAAATCAATAATTTATTATATAATTTTTTAACTAATATTATTTCTATATAATGCATGCTATACACGTACGCAGAATATATATCACGGTAAACACATCCATGTCATTTCAATAATTATTAATAACGGGGCACTATCACTCACAATAGTTTGATCCACC
>JACXGK010001384.1:39017-54795 GCA_016801125.1 Novumbra hubbsi | reverse complement strand
GTGTGTATGTGTGTGTAAAGAGAGTAGGGGGAGGGATACGTGTTAGTCAGGGTACCCTTCTAAGCCCACTTACTGTGATTGTCTTCCCAGGCTGCAGGGGGCAGCACATCTCACATGGTCAGCTTCTCGTACTTCAACGCCTTTAACGCTCTACTCAACAACATGGAGCTGATTCGGAAGATCTACAGCACACTGGCTGGGACCCGCAAGGACACACTTGTCACTAAAGGTAACCGTGAGGGCCATTCCATCAAATAGGACCCTTTAGGAAGTATGCACTGAGATTAAATTATCTTGTTGCATTTAACAATTGTATTCTTGCAAAGTGAGAGAAAACATAGTTACAAGGCAACTCTCTTTGGAGAGGTTGGAAATACATTCTATACTGTTGCAGAAATGGTGGAGACAAGAATCTTCCTGGTCATCCCATAAAAACAATGGGTTTTTATCCCTTCTTACCCCTTTTGTGTCTTTTATCCGGTCCCAAGAGTATACCCAAGTAGGCAAATTGCCTCTCCTTCTCCTAAGGGGCCTTATAAATGACCCTCTCAAGACAGCTGGCCACATGCCTTTAGAACAAAGAACAGATACACTGATGGTTTCAACTGATTAACAAATGGTCAGAGGACCAATGATCCTCGGATACCAGACGTGTTTTATAGACAAAGACCTGATCCCTTATCCCACATTTATGGCACTTTTTACACAACCAATATTCCTCTTACTTCCTAAACACACACACACTTGTCAGAGCAGCCAGTCAGAGAACTGTCATGTTGAACAGGGACATGGTTATTGCTCTTAGCTGTTATGTAGTAGGTATATGTGCAGCATTGTTGTTAGGTTGACTTGACTATTAATTATGTCTGTCTCTCTCTCTTTCTCTCCGTCTTTCTGTGTCTTTAGAGGAGTTTATCCACGCTGCTAACAAGTTTGGCCAGATCTCTCCCATGGAAGTCGACATCCTGTATCAGCTATCAGGCCTTCACTCCCAGTCTGGGTAGGTGTCCTCTCGGCTCCAGGTCTCTACTGCATATAATAGTCTCTGAGCAGCTGTTTCGGTGTTGTGGGAATGATGTTGTCATGATGTCTCAGGCGTCTAAACTTTGCTGACATTGAGCGGATCGCCCCATTGGAGGAGGGAGCGCTACCCTGCCACTTAGCGGAGATCCAGAAACAGGTAGGAGACTGCACACACACCGTGACGTCTACAACATGGACTCTACTGGGTGTTGAGGTCAGCCAGTGAAGGTGCCTGTGTGTCTGTAGCAGAGCCAGGGGGACGGCTCCCGGTCCGTGTGGCTGCAGGCTGCGGAGTCCGCTTACCGGTTCAGCCTGGGCTCCGTTGCTGGAGGTAAGGGTACAGGTTGAGGCGGGGGTGCGTAACGGTCCGGGGGGGGTTAAGGGTCGGGGGTGGGTGGATGGGGGTTAAGGGTCCGGGGGGGGGGGTCTGTGAATGGGGGTTAAGGGTCCGGGAGGGGATTGGTTATTCTTAGTAAGCCTGTAAATTTCAACTGCTCTATTTCTTTTTTTACCAGCAGTCCATTATAGAACTAGAGTCTGATGACCTGCAAAGTAAGGGTGTTCAATTGAATGTGTGTGTGTTCCCTAGCTACGGGAGCCACAGCTGTGTATCCGATAGACCTGGTGAAGACCCGGATGCAGAACCAGAGGAGTACAGGCTCGTTCGTAGGAGAGCTCATGTACAAGAACAGCTTTGACTGTGCCAAGAAGGTGTTGCGCTATGAAGGCTTCTTTGGCTTCTACCGAGGTATGGATGGACCCTGTCAGCTTTCCTCCTCATGACTGTCCGTCACTTACTTTTCTCTCTCACTCCTTACTTACCTCTCTTATCCTCTGTTTCTCCTGGTCCTCTTTTGTCTGCTCTCCCTCCTTTTCTGATCTCCATCTATTTTCCTCCACTGATGGAAAAGCTTTCAACACTGCCATCTTGTGTTGACTCACTCTCACTGTGATGCTCAACATTTATTCCTGTCTTCCTTTAATCTTCATCCCGCCCTCGTCCTTCAACCCCCCCCGCCCTCGTCCTTCAACCCCCCGCCCTCCTCCTTCCCAAATGAGGTGTAGTTATCAAGAGATCTGGTTCAAATAATATCATTTAGTGGTTAATGAACACAATCTGTTGTATTCATTACCCACTCTGTCTTTATATCTATAAAAAAAATGTATACCTACTTGCATGCGAGTTGCTCTGGATGAGTGCATCTGCGAACAGTTTTAAATGTGTCCTCCCATGCTGCATGGCAGGTCTTCTTCCCCAGCTCATTGGAGTGGCTCCAGAGAAGGCCATTAAACTCACGGTTAGTGAACCGCCTCCAGTTTAATCAGCCTCGTCCAATAAGACTTGATTCCGTCCAATAAGACTTGATTCCGTCCAATAAGACTTGATTCCGTCCAATAAGACTTGATTCCGTCCAATAAGACTGTCTGTGCTCGTTCTGACTCTTCCTCCATCCGCCCGTTCCCCCTCCCCCTCCCCGCAGGTGAATGACTTTGTGAGGGATAAGTTCACTGGTAAAGACAACGCCATTCCCTTGGCTGCAGAGGTGTTGGCAGGAGCCTGTGTAAGTATGAATGAGTGGACCCTGTTCCCGTCAAGCCTCCCAACTGTGAACCCGTTCTGTCCCACTAGAGGCTGGGTCGGCGCCTCTTCCTGCCTCCTCACCTGTTCCCCCTCATGCGTCTTCCTCCAGGCAGGGGGGTCCCAGGTGGTGTTCACCAACCCACTGGAGATCGTCAAGATCCGGCTGCAGGTGGCGGGGGAGATCACCACCGGGCCCAGAATCAGCGCCCTCAGTGTCATCCGAGACCTTGGTGTGTTTGGCCTCTACAAGGTGGGTGTGGCATTGTGCTTGTGATTTGGAAAACGACTGACTTTCATTTGGGTATAATGTATTTGACTCTGTGTGTGTGTAGGGTGCTAAAGCGTGTTTCCTGAGAGACATCCCATTCTCAGCCATCTTCTTCCCAGTCTATGCCCACACCAAGGCTCAGTTTGCTGATGAGCAGGGAAGGCTGGGTGCCTTCCAGCTGCTAGCTGCCGGAGCCATCGGAGGTACAGACACACGCGCACCTACACAGATCGATCCAGATTCATCGCCCCACCGTGACCTCCTTTCAACTCCCTCTTCCAGGTATCCCTGCTGCCTCCCTGGTGACTCCTGCTGATGTCATCAAGACGCGTCTGCAGGTCGCAGCGAGGGCTGGACAGACCACCTACACTGGAGTCACAGACTGCTTCAGGAAAATCATGCGAGAGGAGGGATTCAGAGCACTGTGGAAGGGAGCTGGAGGTGTGTGTGTGTGTGCGTGTGTGTGTGTGGTCTGGTGGATCGGTTCAGCAGTGTGTACATGATCACATGTTCATGCACGCTGTGGCTTTCTGGGCAAGGTTTTTCTGAGACACATTTTTAACACCTTATCGAAGCCGGCTGGTGTTTTGGACAGTGTTGGACATGGTGTTAGAACAGCTTTAAAAGCGCTTTTCACAATGCTGTCACAACATAAACCATTCCAAACTCACAGCGTTAGCAGAAGCCCTAGACACTAAACTACTCCAGCCGACCCCGGGTCTCATGGACGGGCCGACCCCGGGTTTAAATAAAGATTCATGTTCAATTGAGAAATGGGGATTGACTTTTCGTTTTCCCTCCCCAGCTCGTATGTGTCGATCTTCTCCTCAGTTTGGTGTGACTCTGGTGACCTATGAGCTTCTACAGAGGTGGTTGTATGTAGACTTCGGGGGACAGTAAGTGTATACAAACACACACACTATTTATAACAGGTTCCATTGTGGAGATCGTCTCACACCTCTCTCCTCCACAGTCGTCCGGCAGGGTCAGAGCCCACTCCAAAGTCTCGCATCTCTGCGCTTCCTCCGGTCAACTCTGACCACGTGGGAGGCTACCGGCTGGCTGCAGCCACCTTCGCTGGTGTGGAGAACAAGTTTGGCCTTCACCTGCCCAAGTTCAAGTCCTCTGGAGTGGTCTCCATCCACCCTGACACATCGGCTGCTCCCAAGACTGCTGCTCCCTAACGACTGGCTCTAACCACTACCTGCCATCGCTTTACTAGGGGCTATGCATTCTGATACACACCGTCTGTTTTGTGTTGTATCTCCAGTGGCAGCATCTCCTGTTTTTCACCTGGAAACCGGGTTAAAAAGGAGCCTTAAATACTTCACTTCATCCTCCCTCTACAGTTTCTTTATCATTCCTCTTCCTGTCCTTGCCGTTCCTCTTCCTATCCTTGCCGTTCCTCTTCCTGTCCTTGCCGTTCCTCTTCCTGTCCTTGCCGTTCCTCTTCCTGTCCTTGCCGTTCCTCTTCCTGTTCTTGCCGTTCCTCTTCCTGTCCTTGCCGTTCCTCTTCCTGTCCTTGCCGTTCCTCTTCCTGTCCTTGCCGTTCCTCTTCCTGTCCTTGCCGTTCCTCTTCCTGTCCTTGCCGTTCCTCTTCCTGTCCTTGCCGTTCCTCTTCCTGTCCTTGCCGTTCCTCTTCCTGTCCTTGCCGTTCCTCTTCCTGTCCTTACCATTCCTCTTCCTGTCCTTACCGTTCCTCTTCTTCCCGTTCCTCCTCTTCCCATTCCTCTGGTGACTTGTGAATGACCAATGTTTTTTTCTTTTCTTCTGAAGCACAATGTGTCTGTAGGGCTATTATGCAGACCTGGGTTCAAATATTCTATTATATCGCTACTTTCATATACATATGAATATACTTTCTTTTCTTTCTTTTTTTTTTTTAAAGACAAGTTGTTGAATACTGTAATTTAAGCTATGGAAAGTATTTGAAAATACTCATCCGCCGACTCAACACTCCTATGCATTTAATATATTTTTAAAATAGCATTTGGGGGAAATCTATTTGAATATTCTCTATTTATTATTATACCTAAAATTCACATTATATTTGAACCCGGTCTGCTACTATGATTGAACAGTGTGTTGGTAATATATGATTGGACAGCGTGTATGGCTTTGGGCCTTGTACAGGAAGTTGCTGTACATATTGTAGATCTGCTGTACAGAGAAGTGACAGCTGGAAAAGAATATGGTTACTGAGATGTTAGAGAGCAATATAACTAACATTTGAGAACAATGTTAGATCAACACCGTGATGATAAAGATGGAGAAACCAGGGTAAGGGTAATTTCCGTTTCAATTCAGGAACGACACACAACTCAAATTATCTTCACGGATGTTAATAGTAACAATGAATTGAAAATGGAACCCTGAGAGAAACCTTTTGGTTTTATTTGTGGTTACATTAGAAAGTAACACGATGGTTACGCTAAGTGAGTTTACTGATATGTTAGAATGATTTTGGGCCTTCACTCTTACTGATGTACAGACCTTTAAAACAATGCGTTTATTAAGAGGAATCATGAGCAAATGAGTAGATACTTAAACTTAAGGCATTTCAATTTATTCTGTGTATTTTATTGAAATAAATCATACATACACTTTTAATTTTATGCACTTTAAAGTCTTTATTTCAAATGGAATGATGAGTAAAAAGGGACAAGCAGAAGATTACCAATAGTTTTGTTGAAATACAAGACTTCTTCTATTCCGTTATAGCCTACAGCCCCTGAATGTCACACAGGTGACATTTAATAAATATTTTCAATCAGATATACCGTGTAGCTATACAGAATTTGGCAAACTCCTCATGTCTAGTTGGATTGTAGTGCATTTGGTGATAACTTTAGGATAGATATCGGCCAAACTATGGCTGCTTTAGGTCCATGTATTCAAATGTGGTTTTTACACAGGTAGCCCAATTCAGATCTTTTAACCAATGATTGAATAAAGAGATCAGAATTCTGCACCATGTAAATGCAGCAATGTACTTACTGTACATCCTTTCAGGAAAGAAACAGGGTGATGAAGTAATACTAACAGTTATTTTAAACAACTAAAATATAAGTGTCCTATTTCAAGGCAAATAAAGTTAGTTTAAAAAGCACTTTGTCTTTTAGTGTTATGAGCTCAGATGTAGTGCTAATGTCAGAGGATATACTACTAAAGCTATCCACAGAGCCTTTAAAATACACGGCTCGGAAAAAGTAAAGGAACACTTAAATCATCAATGAACGAAATATAAACATCTAAATCTTATTCAGGATTCAGGTCTGGGGGAAGTGAGGACCAGTCAATGGGATCAATGCCTTCATCATCCAAGAACTGACTACACACACTGACCACATTGTCCTGCACCAGGAGCAACCCAGGGCCCACGGCATCAGCGTAAGGTCCTACCATGGGTCTGAGGATTTCATCCCAGTACCTAATAGCAGTCAGGGTACCATTGGCTAGCATGTGAAAATCTGCAACCCTCCAAGGATATGCTTCCCCAGACCATCACTGACCCACTGCCAAACCGGTCATGCTGGATGATGTAGCAGGCAGCATAACGTTCATCACAGCATCTCCAGACTCTCACGTCTGTCACATGTGCTTAGTGTGAACCTGCTCCTAGGATCTGCGTCTCCTCATGTAATGGATGTTCTCTGGGATCTCCGTGCTCTTGAGGCTGTAATGGGAGACTGCAAACTCTGCAATGGCACGTGTTGGCTGGACTACCTATGCAACCTGAATGGACTGCCTCATGCTACCAGCAGTGACAAGGACACTAGAAAACATAAAACTAGAGACAAATCAGTCAGGCAGGATAAGGAGAGAACAATTGTCAGTGGCTACCACCTGCAAAACCATTCCCTTTTGGGGGGTTGTCTTGCTTTTGCCTCTCCAGTACACCTGTTGACACTTTCATTTGCACCAAAACAGGTAAAATTGATTCACAATAGCCTATGCTTCCCAACTGGACAAACTAATATTCCTAAAATGTTTACTTGGTGTTATAATGTGACAATAACGTGTTCCCTTTATTTATTGGAGCAGTGTATATATTTTCCTAGCTATAATATATGATTAATCTATTGTTTGGTTGGCAGTGCAAACCGAACTGTGCACTATGGACGCTGTACCAAACGATTCAATACAAATACATGTATCCTTTCACCCCTTGATTCACTAACAAACGTCCTTGTTTTTAAAAGATGAGCATGTTTGTTTGTCCTTCAAAGTAACACAGAATTCATCAGAAATACATTGTAAATGTTGTAAACAACTTGTACAGAATATCTACTACAGCAACAATCACTTCTGTGTTATAATGGCACTTTGTGTTTGCTCATCTAAGTTTATCATTGTAAAAGGCTAATTTAATCACTGGAAAACCCTTTTGCTTGTGTCGTCGGAAATCACACGGATTATGTTACTGCATCCGAAAACTGTCAGCTTAATTAAACTACCGACGAAACAACAGTCTCATCGTCAACAACGAAGAAGCAACTCCGGGATGCTGACACAGTCAGAGATGCAAAGACAAAGCCATGTTTCAGACTGGCCAATACATTAAAAAGATTGAGTTGACAAGAGAACCAGAGCAAAATGCCTAGCAAGCCAGAATCCTGGAGTCACTTCTTCACTATTGAAGTTATAGTAGTAGTCTAAAGAGACCAGTTTAAATGCTTCTTTAATCAACAGTTTTCAGCGGTGCAAGCATCAATTGCAAAAAGGGTTTTCTAATGATCAATTCACCTGAAACACGGATTAGCAAAGAACTTGCCATTGGAACACAAGAGTGATGGTTGCTGATAATGGGCCTTTGTACACCTATCTAGATATTTCATTGAAACTCCATTGAACAATAGCCATGTACAACATAGCCATGTACAACAATCTGATGTTATTTTAATGGACAAATAAGAAGCTTTTCTTTCAAAAATTAGGGCATTTTAAAGTAACCACAGTATTTTGAAAGGTAGCGTACGTTTGAATTATGTGCAACTGAATGTGATAAATAAAAGCGAGAATAAATAAAATTGCAGCTAAAATCGAATGAGGATATTGCTTTCCTAATCTACAAGGGTTGGGTTAAGCATAGGAAAGGGTCGTTTCCATCATCAGTCAAACGCGTATTCAAAATTTATGAATACAAAATACGAAGTAGTAAAAAGGTGCAAAGGTACAAAGTCTTGCATATTTAGAGAGGGAATGAGTTGGGAGGAGCTGCGGACAGAACACCGTTGGCACGGGATCGTTTCAGCGTCCCGAGGGACGAACAACGGAGCGGCTCCCAACCCGACCGCAAGGAGGGGAGATGTGGAAGCAGGAGCATGCGGAGGATGACGTCCAGAAAGGCCTCCCCCAACCCCAGGAGGCGATCAGAGGACCAGGCGCTGTGCGGCCAGCTCGTCTCCTTCGTCCCGGTGCTCGTTGATCTCCATGAGCGTGTGAGCGAGGCGGCTCCACTCATCTGGCTTGGGCACGCAGATTGGCTGTGGGGAAACGAGGGAAGACTGTGGAACGGGAAACCCACGCACGCGTTCCGTCTGCCAAGCGTCTGCGCGGGGATAAGCCTCTCACCTCCCCCACGTCGTAGACCAGCACCCGCCCGTCTGAGTCCCCCGCAGCGATCTCCCTCCCCGAGAGGGACCAGCGCACACGGTTCAGAGCCGCGGACCCCTCAACCACCACGCTGGCGCTGGGCACCTGGGTGACAAAAGGGTCCACAAGACTGACTAGCTTGGATCTGTGTGTGGTGTGTGTGTGTGTGTGTGTGTGTGTTTAGGGGTATCACGATATCAGATAGATTTACACTAGATGATTATCGAGGCTGTGTGTGTGACTGCCTCCTGTGTGTGTGTGTATTTGGGACTGTCACGAATTTACACTAGATAATTATTGTGGCCAAAATAATTAGCCTAACAGCGAGAGGAGTTCTTGAAAATCCCAAGGGGTTCGAGTGGGGCTAAAGAGTTGATTTCCAGACTCCAAGTTTAAGCACAGGTATCGGTTGTCTATTGGTGACATGAATAACTATCGGTAAACCGAGAAGGATGTTTGGAAAAATACATCATTAAATATCACGGTTAACATCAAAACCGTTATATCGCGACACCCCTGTGTGTGTGTATTTACCTCTGTGTCATTGTTGAGGTTCCACAGGTCAAGTCGCCCTGATCCGTCCACGCACGCAAAGAGGGCGGGGTGAGTGGGAGACCACATGACATCATACACATAGTCACAGCTGTCCTCGAAGGAATACAGGGGACGGGTACTCTGGAAGCAGAGAGAAAGGGTTGCTGCGTTTTACTGTCCAGGTGGGCGGGTGTTGCCGGTCCGCCCGGTGTCGTCCACATGAGGCATCATCTCTGGAGAGTCGCGTTACCTTATTGGTCCAGAGCTTGACGGTCCAGTCAAAAGAGGCGGAGATGAAGAGATGGGAGAAGTCCACGGGTCCCCCGGCGCTGTGACAGCTCAGCCCAGTGACTGGACCATGGTGACCCTCAAACACGTCACTGATGCCTGCCTTACTGGAAGGTCCAATGGTGGAACACCTCCGTTATTCTCTCGCGCATGCACAGTATTTTAGAGTAAACATTGATAGAACAAGAAGGTATTCCCATTCAGGCTTTCGGGTTCTCTATCAACATGTGTGACTTCAGTCCTTTTTTCAAAACCAAGGGCCTAGCTGCTATAGTCACGGTTTGCCACTGATCATACAATAGGTGAAATTGGAACAAAATACTCTTCCCAACACTCAAAGGGTTCTTAAGAATCCTTCAAAAGGTTTCTCCAAAAAAAAAAAAAAAGTGTAGAGGGATGTTTTCCCTCCTGTGATCAAATAAGGAAAAGCTACAACCTCCCTTGTAATAAGTCTAAACCCAATTTTAACTTTAAATCTAACCCTTACAAACACAGCCCTATTCCTTGGTCTTGTTCTTCCATGTTTCATTAGTCTTGTGGGTCTTCTCAAGTATAGCAAAACGTGTGCACACACACACACACACACATCACCTTCCATGGCGGCACGCAGTGTAGACTGATCCATCTTCGCTCCCAACCACAAAGTTATTAACATCACCCAGAGGAAATGCCATTGAGGTTACCGCGACTGCCTTAGACTGCTTAAACACCAGCTCCAGACAATCCTATAACACACACACACATACACAGCATTAAGGCCCTGCTCTATTTTTTCCTGTAAATTAGGAGTTCACTAAACTCTTGGTAAATCTTTACATGTATTGTGTTTTTCCCATCGCTAGCACAGCAGATTTAACTAATTATCAAGCCCTTGACTAACTATTTAGCTCAAAGGCCTAGGGCTGTCCTGATCACAATCATTTTTATGACAAAAATCTTTTTGTACAATATTTAGATTCTAAAGTCATATGTTTCCAAACAGAATGAGAGATCTTAGAAACTTCTCAACAAATACTGTGTGAATTATGTCTCAGTCAGTCAGGACGTCTAGCAGTGTCTTACTGCTCTGCAGAAAGTTATAGGAAATAATGTACTGACTGTATTCTCCTTCATTTCAGTATGTTTAAACCCAGTTAGAAATTGTTTTGCGATGCAACGTTGTGCAATTTTGCAGCATTATTAGTTAATTGACAAACAAGTTTCAGTGGCCTATTGGTCGTATCAACTCATATCGACAAAAGAAAACCAAACACAAGCGTGTAAAATATCTTTACTAATAGTGTCGTTTTGTCATGACATTCATATTTACTAATTAGATAATGCACATTAAAATGCATACATATACAATACATGTTGTCCCATTGCATATTTATGCCTACATTTAAAAAGAAAAATAATTGTCTTTTTACATGTTTAACTTAATAAAATGAGCGTTCAAAGAAGTTTTGCTACGTTAGGATGGCCTACGGAATAGTTTTACGTTAGGAAGACCTACAGAATAGTTTTACGTTAGGAAGGCCTACACAATAGTTTTACGTTAGCAAGGCCTACACAATAGTTTTACGTTAGGAAGGCCTACACAATAGTTTTACGTTAGCAAGGCCTACACAATAGTTTTACGTTAGCAAGGCCTACACAATAGTTTTACGTTAGGAAGGCCTACACAATAGTTTTACGTTAGGAAGGCCTACACAATAGTTTTACGTTAGCAAGGCCTACACAATAGTTTTACGTTAGGAAGGCCTACACAATAGTTTTACGTTAGCAAGGCCTACACAATAGTTTTACGTTAGCAAGGCCTACACAATAGTTTTACAATGAATATTTCAAATAACTAGTCTATAATAATATGCAGCATAATATGCGGGGTAAAATGTAACAATGCGCAGGAAAGTTTCATTTTCAAGGCTTTGCGGATGCCTCCTGTGTACAGCAGGTCGTCAACCACAAGGATTGTGTGGTAAATCCAAAGCCGTAGACAACTGCACCGCTCTGGACGCATGTCGGTTTTAAGACAAATAAAGCAATTATTTGGATGAGCTGAATTGTCAGATATAATCCAGAAAGGTGGCGATCAAAAGCGTGAACACCCCAAATCCGAAGAACTATCTCTGGATCACCATGTGTATTAGTACAATATTATTAGCAATATATACAATTAAATCTTTAATCGCAATCATGTGTGGGAATTAATCATCAGGCATATTGCACATTTGTCAAACATCATGCAGTTTGAAAGCCATTAAGTAGTACCTGTGGTTGGGACAGCATGTCCAGGCTCCAGGAACACATCCTTCCGTCAGTGGAGATGCTGATGAGGTTGTGGGCATTCTGGGTTCCCACCACGTTCACACAGTACACTGGGTGCTGAAGAACCCAATAAATAAAACCACAAAAAAAGGATCTCCATCTAACTAACATCTAATGCAGGGCATGTTCACGCTCTTTAACTGATAATGCAGTAAATAAACAATTTGAAAGCTATTAATTCAGAAGCATTTTGTATGCTGAATTTGTGGGCCAGGGGTGTTAAAATGGACCGGTCGAGTCAAACCGGGTTCCCAAAAATTCATGTTAATCTTGGAATTTCATTCCTAACAGGTATAATAGTGATTCTACTTACAGATTATGCACATAAAAACAACATATTCCATCCAGCCAAAATGGGTGGTTTAAAACACAAAGGTACCGTGTGAGCAGATGCAGAAAGGGGAGTTCTTTGAACAGGGGTCCGCTTGTTGCTCCTGTTATCCCATAAGACAATCTGTCCAGAGTAAGTCCCTCCCACAACCAGGTTAGGATGAAATCTAGCAAAAGCTGCTGACATCACAGCAGACTGGGACAAGACACAAAGAAAGGAATTATTTAAACAGAGTGCTGTAGTGTTTATTTATAATTTTGCATAAGGAAGCCCATTTGCTACCTTAAACATAGAAGCGTTTCTTCCGGGGTTGAGGGCCACACAAAACAATGACACATAACAAAACAGACTGAAGCTGTGTGTGTGTGTTTGTACCTGGCAGTGGAAGGTGTATTCGGGTGTGGTCTTCTTATACTTCATGTTCCAGACCAGAGCCACTCCGTCTGGCTCATGAGGAACATCCTCATTGTTGTTGTAGGAGGCCACCAGCAGTTCAGGGTACTGAATCACAAAGCAGTCAAACAGGAGTCGAATATGAATCGTATATGAATCAGTAGGCAAACAGAGGTGAAACCGGAGTGAAAAGGGAATCAAAGAAACAGTCAAACAAGACTCATCACACACACACCCCTACCTGAGGAGACCAGTCCAGACAGGTGACCACTCTGTTCTTTGACCAGCGCTCATCAGAGAAGGTCCGATTCAGAGACATCTTTGCCCCTGCCTGCATCTCACTGGAATGGTTGTCACAATAAGAACATGCTCTCTCTACATTTTCTATTTGTGTGTGACTGTGGTTTAGTGTGTGTTCTAGTGTGTTCTACAGCAGTGATTCCCAACCAGGGTACTAGGACCCCTGCAAGTTAGTGATGTGCATTGTAGATGACAAACAGTATTTGTTATTATTTGAATATTATTTGGTTACCAAAAATATATATAAGATTTGTTTAAACGTCTGATACAAAATGGATGCTACTGAATGAATTAAAGATCAATTGTAGATTGGGATCAATAAATTAATTATTTATATAAAAAAGATTTATGATAAGTCGGCTTTTCATAAAATTCCTCTTGCACATTTGTGCACTGGGGCCTCCCACTCCCCTTTCTTTTCTGGTTAGAGCCAGTTTGCACTGTGAAGGAAATAATAAACGCCATTGTACAAGATCTTCAGTTTCCCATGGAATAACCTGATGAGTTTGAGAAAAAAGTTATTGGTTTCTGTCCAGTTTTGGCCTGTAATTGAACCCACAAACGCTGATGCTGAAAATACTGAACTATTCTACAGGCAAGTTTTAATGCTTCTTTAATCAGAGCAACAGTTTACAAAGGTGCTAACAATCGCAAAAAGGTTTTCTTATGTCTTTTAAAATGATCAACTTGAATCTAACTTAATTTTGGTTATTTAAATATTAGACTAACCGTGCCCATCCCTGCTGGAGAAGCTTGGCCTATTTACAAGGAGTGCTTGAAAAGTCTCATCAGATAATAGGCTTACTGGTAAAATGAACATGAGGGAGTCCCTCAGGAGTAATCCAAGCACAGAGACAAATTCAATAGGTGTTAGGGTTGGTTTACAGTGTGTTCTACTGTGTGTGTGTGTGTGTGCGTGTTAGTACGTTACTCACCCCTCCTTCTCCTCCAGGTCTCGGCCACTGTAGTCAAAACAGACGTCCACACGTTCAGAAAGAGCTCGCTCTACAATCCTGCTCCCTCGATCGAAGAAAGTCAAGAACTCGTCCGAGTGGAGCAGGTGCATCTTCTCCTCTTCAGTCAGCTCCTTGTGAGGGGCTACACACACACCCACACACACACAGGTTTTCCAAAGTATTCAGATCCCTGACCAATTCTCTTTTTTTGTATTATTGTTTTCCCCTAAATGAAAACAATGTCACAAAAAATGAGTCAGTGTTTTATGTTTGTAACAAACAGAACAAAATGTCAGTGTATCATTTGAAATGCAGTTATAGTACAGAAATATTCAGGGGCACTTGCATTAAATACTTATATACTGTTATGTATTTCAGCAGTGGTGTCAATTGAAAGGTCATGATACGTAGAGGTTAAAAGGTTAAGTCAATCTCACCTTCTTCCGGTTTCTCATCCTGATCAAACTTCTCCTGGGAGTCCTCTGCTGGGTTAGGCTCTGCCATCTCCTCCTCGTCGTCGTCCTCCTCCGCTACACACAGATACTCACATTTCAGGTTTTATTGTCCTGGTGGGGACTAAAAGAGATATCCAGTTTCCCCTGACCCCTTAAACCAAACCTCAAAACAACTAACCTTGACCATATCTGCTACCTTTAACTTATTTCCTGAACCTAGCCTCTAACACCAAGACATGATGGAGTTGGAGTTGGTGTGTTGCGTTTTTGCAGACCGGTGCCCAAAAGAGTCAGTTGTTCCCACAAGGTAAAATTGTCCATGTTTTACTATGCCTGATTTTTGACCCTTACAATTATTGTAAAACAAAGGCATATGCGCACACACACGTGCACAATCACACACACATTTAAACAACCATAGAATTGTCACTAACCTATAAAAGTCAAGGTTGTGTACCTGGTCTAGTCTGCGTGTGTTTTTGTGTGTCTGTAGGGGTCTGTGTCTCCTTGGAGTAGGACACCATCTCTTTAGGAGGGAAATCAACTTGGGTCAGCTTTGCCATACCAAGCCTCAGACCTCTCCTAATCAACGAGACAGATAGAAAAAACAGCCACATCATTACACATCTTTATACAACCCTGTTTCCAAACAAATATAGGGACACTTATTTGGAAAATATTAACAAAAACAGAATGCAAAGATGTGCAAATAATGTCTACCCTATGCTAAATAGAAAATACTATATGGCCGTGATTTTCTGGCCCTCAAACAGACTGCGTTAAAAGCAGACACGATTCTGTTATGGAAATCACTGCTTGGGCTCAGGAACATGCCCAAAAACCCTTGCCTGCGAACACGTTGCTGCATCCACAAATTCAAGGTAAAACTCTACCATACAACGAATAAACCATTTCTGAACAAGATCTAAAAACCGCTGGCACCTACTCTGGGCCTGAGCTCACTTGAAATGCACTGAGGCAAAGTGGAAAACTATCCTGTGGTCTGACTAATCAATATAACAAATGATTACAGGGACGCTGCAACCTCCGGACAAAAAGAAATACCATCTGGCATGTTATCAGCAAACCGTTCAGAAGACAGCATGGGGGTGCATTAGTGCAAGTGGCATGGGTGACTTGCACATCTCTGAAGGCACCATTAGTGCTGAATAATATATTCACGGTATATGTTGTCTTTGTACAAAAATATAGGGATGTATTATTTGCACATCATTGCATTGTGGTTTTATTTGCATTTTACACATCGTCAAAATGGGATGTATATAAATATACAATGTTGATCACTCATTGTATAGTCAATCACAAACTCAGTCAATCAAGAGCCAGAAAAATGCAGGAAACGCCGAGAGAAGAACCAGGAGAAACCAGCCCAACTAGGGCGTGTTGTAAAACAACGAGGTGAGCAGTACCCCATTAGTTGAGTGTCTGAGTGAAGCTGAAGAGTCGAGGGGTCAGGGTCCCAGTGTAGCGTCCTGATACCGCCACAACACACCAGAACGAAGCAGCAGTTACTCTCAGAGAAAGAGGGGAGTCAAATGCAGGGTGAGAGAGAAAGGCAGAACCGCACAGCGTGAGAGAGATAGCCAGAACCATAACATGTGAAAAAAGAGAGTAGAGACAGCCCACGGAGAAGAGAGTAGAGACAGCCCACGGAGAAGAGAGTAGAGTAGAGACAGCCCACGGAGAAGAGAGTAGAGACAGCCCACGGAGAAGAGAGTAGAG
>JACXGK010001384.1:0-29534 GCA_016801125.1 Novumbra hubbsi | reverse complement strand
TGACACGTGGTAGCTCGATGCTGTCCATTTTCCAGTTACATTAGGAAACGTTAATTAATACATTTCCACATCACATCTTTTTGTGTACATGTACAGTGGACACATGACATGGATGCAGCTTGTGCAAGTTTGCAAAAATCTATATAGGTGGTGAAAGTAAAAAAGAAATTGGATAAATCCAGAATAATATTTAGTTGCAACATACTTTTATCCCCCCGTTTTGTGTTTTTATGGTCAAACATCGCTCACTGTAAAGGTTATCAATGTTTTGAGAATTTCACCAAATGAAATGTACATTTTCTTTGTTTAAGCAGTTTCCAAATAACCTGAGCAAAAGGAGTGATATTGACATCTTACATATTTTTCATTGGACAAATGTCCAATTCACACTTACATTGAATCCCCTACTAAAGAGATTTTGTGGCCAGTATGCAGTTATTCCCTATTGCTAGAGCAAGGCCAAGCAAGTGGGTTTAACACTCAGGACCACTTATACATAGAAAATATATGCATGCATGACTTTATATCTCTTCGATAGAAACATTTGGTAAATGCTTTATGTAAATTCACGGCACCTAAATCATATGCAATTGTCAAACACAGGTGGTCATTTGACATCTGATGTAGTTTATTATGTCTTTATGTAGCCAAATGCATTAAGTAGCCTTGTCTTGTCTCTGTGCAGGCCCCATGGAGGAGCTCCACAGCCTGGATCCTCGCAGGCAGGAGCTTCTGGAGGCCAGGTTCATGGGCGCGGTCAGCGGCAACACCGTAGGAAGCACCGGCAGTGCCAGCGGGGGTGCCAAGGTGAAAGATGCGCGTTATAATGCTGTTATTACCCCACACACACACACTGCCTTAATAACTATTCAGACCCTGTCACTTACTCCACATGTTGTTGTTATAAACTTATGATTTGTAGACGTGTCTTTGGCAGCGATTAAGCTTTCTGGGTTTGACCATCGTCTGGACGCACCTGGGTTTGCGCAATCGCTTCCACTCTCCCTTGTAGATCCTTTCAGCTCTGCCTGAATGGCTGGCGTCTATGAACTGTGTTCTTTAAGTCTCAGGTCATTTTTGTGATGAGAGATGAATCTTCGCCTCAGTCTGAGGTCCTATTCGGTTGATTAGGTTTTCTTCAAGAACCCTGTAATTTGCCCTGTTCATCCTTCCCTCAACCCTGACCAGTCACCCTGTCCCTGCTGCTGAGAAGCATCCCCACTCGTCACAATGCTTCACCCTTGGGATGGTTGGTGATGAGCGGTGACTTCTTTTCTTCAGAGGGAATGCTTGGCATTCAGGTCTAATAGTGTGATTGTGGTCTCATCGGACCAGAGAATCTCTCCTCATGCTCTGCTCCCGTCTTTCAGTTGGCATGTTGTGTGGCTTTTACTCAGGAGGTTTTTTTTTCTCACCTGCCTGGTTGATGGAACGCTGCAGAGATGGTTGTACGTCTGCAGGTTCTTCATCTCCACAGAGTGACCAATGTGTCCTCGGTAACCTCCCTGACCAGGTCTGTTCTTGTCTGGCTACCTAGTTTGGCCGAGTAGCCGGCTGTATGAAAAATGTGTGTGGGGTGCTTCTGTTTCACAATGTTGTGGCGCCCACAATCCTCCTGGTAATGATGTTGTTTCAACTTTTCCCAGAGGAGTACCTCAACACATCACATCTCTGTAGTCCACGGAGAGTTTCGTGGACTTCATGGCTTGGTTTTGGCCATGACATGCACTGGGAGGGTTAGGGCCTTACGTACACGCGTCATATGCGCCTTTATAAATCATGTACATGAGATATTTCACTTGTTTTTTGTTCTAATGCTCCTATTATTTCTAATAGGCACACATTTCCAAATCTGCTTCTGCTTTGTCATTGTTGTTGGTAAACATGCAAGTCCATAACTTGTCAATGTGTGGAGAGGGTGAAGTGGTCTGAATACTTTCTGAAGGCACTGTAAATGCTATCTATGCTATGCTAGTAAATGCTATCACACAGCAGGGCTCTACGATGCTACCGCATGGACGCACATTATACCACTTATTTTGCTGTGCCACCTGAGGAAATATTACCTGAGGAAAAGTTGGAGCTGACCCGGTTCCCCATCATTATAACACACCGTTCTACCTGAGCCAAGTTTCATTTACATTTCGTCCCCCTCTCTTTTATACACATCCCTCATTTTTATCCCAAACGTTAAGACACCAAACAGAATTTTTGAATTTCAAGAAAAGCATTCTTTCTACTACTTCTTTCGAAGTAGTCTGCTGCGCATCTGATCATCTAATACCGTCCTTATGCGTTTAAAGCTTTCGATGAATCCGACTGTGATTGGGGTTGTTAACTAGCTCGGTAGCATGCTAAAACTTGTTTGCTATCAAGCAACAAATGCGTGGTGTTAATTCGAAACGGCCTGGGACACGGTTTATCTAGTTACATAGTGTGCAGACACAACGTACAGGAGCGCCCTTTCTCCACGCCTGATCTTTTTCTCTTCCGCCCAAGCCGATCAGGTAATACAGCTCTGCAAACAGCTCCCCTGTTATAAATGACCTGAAGTTTTCTGTGAGTCCGTGCCCGTTGGTAGATGACTAAATACGGGGTTGAGTAAAGACGTTTTTTCCTCCGTGGTATTTAGATTTGGCCCAACAATGAAGCCTACACCGCTGGCCTGGGCTCATGGTGTTGCCAGGTGAACTGAACTGTTATTCAGCAGGCGGCTCTATTCTGTTGTATCTTTTGCTTGCAAAAGGTTTGGGAAATTGATTACAGGACGAGGGTTGAAGAATGAGTAGCTCATTGACATTTCTCATTTCTATTTTAGTTGATTTGGCAGTGTAGCAATTGTATCCCCTAGCTAAATTGGGTGACTTGCTCAATTTTCCAACTTTCGGCGGGTGGCGTATGTTAATATTCTTCTGTTCTCAACCCATGCTCTTCACAATACTGTGCATGCAGTTTCATTTCAACCAGTTCCATGAATCTCATTGTCATGTTTTTCTAATTGAAACAACTAACATTATAATCCAAAAAACTATGTGTGATTTTTCTATATCCAGGGTCTGGCCAATGAGTGCTCCAATCACAGCTATGGCAGTCTGGGCTCCTCCAGCGACAAAGAGTCAGAGGTGAGAGAGAGAGAGACACTATGCAGAGGCACTGTCAGTAAGGGAGGGAGCTGTCCTAGTTTCAGTGATTAGATGTCACACCATATCACAGGTGGCTTACTCTCTTCTTAAAGAAAAGACGCCATTTTGTTTTGTTTGGAGACGGAGCAGCAGGCATTTTGTCTATGTAGCCATTTTAATTTCTGAAACAATGGACAGTTAAGCAGGAGACTGATACTATCTTTGTTTGCCCTTGCATGACCCACCTTAATCTCTCTCTTTCCACCCTTTTTTTTTTATCCTGTTCTCGCTGTCCTTCCTATCCTGATCTCAACTACTCTCGCTTCTGTTATCTTTCCCTCCCTAGAACTCTGATATGAAGAGAGGGAGTTCTCCTGCATACTCTGTATGAAGTCTTCCTTTCTATCTTTATGTCCCTACCCACTCACACATTCACGCACAAGACGGTGTTGGAGAAGTGATTTCTTATTTGTTTATTCCCAGACCCCTGAAAAGAAACACTCTGAGTCGTCCAGAGGAAGGAAGAGGAAAGCTGACACCCAATCGGAGAGCAGCCAAGGTATGACGCATACACAAAATAAATCCACTAATTCTAAACATTGTTGGTACTAGATGGGTTCATTTCAAAGTCACTTGAAAGCTCTCTATCTTTAGTTTGGGTTTTCCTCTGGTAACAGCAGGAACATGCTGAAATTATCCGGTAAAACACAGTAATGCATTGAATCCGTGTTATGGTCTTTGAGCTATGCTTTCCTCTATATCTGCTGTGATGTGTACGTTATGCAGTGGTGTGCATTGCTAACCTAGTATCTGCTTTGTGTTCTCCTCTACAGGGAAGACGTCCACACGGGGGCCCAAGATCAGTGACTACTTTGATGTAAGTGTTGTATTATATACTATGTAAGGTTTACCCACATGTTTATGTGGCCCTCTTATTGATCCACGAGACTAAATGGTTGGTCTAGCCTATGAAGATCTCTAATGAGGCCATATGTTGATTTAGTTTTGGGTGTAATGATTGAATATGTACATTGTTTCCCATCCTGAAGCACTGGGGGATTTAGATGACAAATAATAATACAAAATTAGACTTGCCCTGGCTTGGTTCACATTGATTTTTGT
Source organism: Novumbra hubbsi (assembly GCA_016801125.1). NCBI lineage: Eukaryota > Metazoa > Chordata > Actinopteri > Esociformes > Umbridae > Novumbra > Novumbra hubbsi. The sequence goes on along the minus strand of JACXGK010001384.1, from coordinate 25,290 downwards.
GGGCTGTATGTATATGATGTCACATCCAGTTGTTCACCTTGTTATTTCCTGTGTGTAGTTTCAGGGGGGAAATGGCTCCAGTCCGGTGAGGGCTCTACCACAGGTCCTCCGCTCACCACAGAATTCTCACCACGGTGCTCTTTCTACACCAGGATCCATTGTACGTATAAACGCGTTCTCTAAGAGCGTTTTGAGCATTGCAGTTTTGTCACATTGCTGAGAATATTGTTGTATATGTGTGTTTATAGGTCAGGCAGAACAGTTCCTCCCCTACAAGTCTGTGTTTTGGAGAACACCTGATAAACCACAAAGCCTCCTCCAGCAAGTGTGTGCAGGTAAGAGTCACACTCTACAGTCCTATTGGGCCTCACTCATGTCAAAAGGCAAACCCCTCCTGTCACACTCCTCGAATGTCAAACCCATCCTTTCTCGCTCCTCACTCGTGACGAACACATTCACTACACAAATGACTATTGTCTTACTTGTTCGCCATTAATTCCTACTTTTCCCTCTCCACCATTGGTCCAGACGGAGTTGACGGGTCTGAAACTTGCAGCTCTGGAGAGCAACAAAAGTCTGGACCTGGAGAAGAAAGAGGGCCGCATTGACGACTTGCTCAGGGTGGGTTTTCTTGATGGTTTTGAGATGGAAGCTGAGCCTACTCAACATTATTATTGTTATTTTTCCCCTTTCTAGTTTTACTGTCTTTATTTGGAAAGATGGTAGCCGTGACCTACCGCTTATGAAAGGGATCCGACTTTAAAAACACATACATTTAACCTAGTTCTACTAACAACATAATGGTTATCCCGATAATTGAATTGGGAATCTTGATAAATTGGACAAACTAGGATGTAGCCTAGTCAATACACTATGATTAGGAGAATGTGGGCTTGCATTGGGTAATTATTGAGTTTGATTCAGTGTGGGTTTTGGTGGGTTCTTGGTGGCTACAGAGCGAACCATTTCTTTGACTCTTGTGTGGGACTGGAATTTACAGATCAACAGAATCCACACATGCCACTGATGAAGCACACAGCAGTACAGCCGTGTTATTTATATTCACCATTTATGGAATTTAGATTGTTATTCAGAGCCACTTACAGTAAGGAGTGCATGGATCGTCCTACTTATCCATTTGTTAACCCAGTGGATCAGTTAACAACTGGTCCAACAGTAACCACTTGGTTATCTTTCCATTACTGGTATGCATCGTGTGTACTGTGCATTGGTACATTTATTGGGATAACTTTCTCCCTCCAGGCTAATTGTGACTTGAGGCGGCAGATCGACGAACAGCAGAAACTACTGGAGAAATACAAGGAAAGGCTGAACAAATGCATCACCATGAGCAAGAAACTCCTCATTGAGAAGGTACAGTGTGTTTGGGGTCTCTGGTGTTCCTGACGCGTGTCCATGTGAACGTGCATGTGGAACCCACCTGCCCGTGTGTTTCTGTAGAGCACCCAGGAGAAGCAGTCGTGCAGGGAGAAGAGCATGCAGGACCGTCTGAGACTGGGTCACTTCACCACCGTACGACACGGAGCCTCCTACACTGAGCAGTGGACCGACGGATACGCATTCCAGAACCTTGTCAAGTGAGACCCCACGCTCTATGAAAGCACACGTACTTGTATGGGTCTGTTTTCCGGAGCATAACACAAGGCGTTAATGTGTGTAGGCAGCAGGAAGGCATCAACCAGCAGAGAGAGGAGATAGAGAGACAGAGGAAGCTGCTGGCTAAGAGGAAGCCCCCCTCCTCCCCCTCCCTCTCTTTGGCAACCACCTCTGAACCCAAACAACGCAAGACCAAGGTTGTCAATGGGAATGACCCTGACCCCTTCCTCAAACCCTCTCTGCCCCAGATGTGAGTACATTCTCTCTCACACACACACACACACACATTCTGACTGTTGCAATGTTGCTGTTGTGACTTATCAACATGTTGTTAGGTTGACGCTGGCTGAGTATCATGAACAGGAGGAGATCTTCAAGCTACGTCTGGGACACCTTAAGAAAGTCAGTGATTCCATGAATACACACACACACACACACACATTTGGAAAAACCACACAATTGTCACAATTCGGGATGCAATGGTACCTGGTTTCTTGTCGAATCATTCGGTAGGTCCCCTATGGTTCAATATGCACACATGAACCAATTCGCCTGAAGTCCCACTTCTATTAGAGCAGTAAGCCTACTGCAGACAATAAGGTTACTGGCACCGCCGTCTTTCAAATCTGCTGCGTAGGAACATTTTGGGCTCAGCGTTCAGTACAATGAATAGGGCATGGAGACTATAAACAAAGTGCCGTCTGCAAGCATTGCTTTGCCACTGTTGGCTACTCGAGTGGAAACACTCCTAACACGATGATGTCATTCATACCAAAACCGTTCCGTTACCCACAAACGGCGATCAGTACCGAACCATGGGCCCACTGTACTGTTGCGTCCCCAGTCAGAATCCCATGATGATTACAATTAACCTGGAGTGACGCGCTGGTGACTGTCTGACCGCATGATTGGTTTGTGACTGTTTCTCAGGAGGAGGCAGAGATCCAGGCTGAGTTGGAGCGGTTGGAGAGGGTGAGGAACCTCCACATCAGAGAGCTGAAGAGGATCAACAACGAGGATAGCTCATCGTGAGTACAGGAAGATGCGTTCCTATAGGAACCCCTGACCGCGGGCTGCTGCAAAACCCATCCCTGAGGCCAGTCGTTGTAGCAACAACATGCCCGAATGCCCAGTTCATCGCTTTTCTGGATTTTAGAGATGTTCTTTGTTGCTGTAATTTCGGCAAACAATTAAGTTTTGTTATAGGAAGCCGCTGACCCAGTCTTTCCTGTCGTACAGGTTCAAAGACCACCCCACTCTGAACGAGAGGTACCTGCTGTTGCATCTGTTGGGCAGAGGAGGCTTCAGTGAAGTTTATAAGGTACACATTAACTACTAGTGCTTGTGAAAGATTATCAAGAGGCCCTGTATCGTGTTGGTCTGACGTGTTGTGTGTTTTCAAGGCTTTTGACCTGTTTGAGCAGCGCTATGCGGCCGTTAAAATCCACCAACTCAACAAGAACTGGAGAGAGGAGAAGAAGGAGAACTATCACAAGTATGTCTGCTCTGAAAACACATTCTACCTTTTCTAGACCTGGTTTGATCAGATATCCAGTTCTTACACAATGCTATTTCCTGTTTCAGACATGCTTGTAGAGAGTACCGGATACACAAACAGCTTGACCATCCCAGAATAGTCAAACTCTATGACTACTTTTCCCTCGATACAGACACGTAATTACATTTTTTTTTACCAAACTAGTACACTCCTTTCAAAGGGACAAGATATGGAGGGAAAGGATCTGAAATGAAGTGCCTTGTAGGATACAGTAAATGGAGCCCGTGGCCCTCTGGCTTTGTCTCTCCCACTAGGTTCTGTACTGTTTTAGAGTTTTGTGAGGGGAACGACTTGGACTTCTATCTGAAACAGAATAAGCTGATGTCAGAGAAGGAGGCCCGGTCAATTGTCATGCAGATTGTTAATGCCCTGCGATACCTCAACGAGATCAAGCCCCCCATCATACACTACGACCTTAAACCAGGTATGCACACAGACCGAGGTTCACACGATTTGTAAGGTTACACATAGATCCTGAAATGTTACACTGCATGTGTTTGTGAAGGTAACATCTTGCTGGTGGATGGGACTGCATGTGGAGAGATAAAGATCACAGACTTTGGATTATCTAAGATCATGGATGATGACAACTATGGAGTGGATGGCATGGATCTTACCTCACAAGGAGCTGGCACGTACTGGTGAGAAACACACACACAAACACATCCTGCTTGGGTATATTGCTTGGGTATATTGTTTGTATTCATGTCTTCTGTCCTTTTTGTCCAGGTACCTTCCCCCAGAGTGTTTTGTGGTGGGCAAGGAGCCTCCTAAGATTTCTAACAAGGTGGACGTCTGGTCGGTTGGGGTCATTTTTTTCCAGTGCCTCTATGGACGGAAGGTTTGCACACTTAGATTATGCACTTATCGGGGCCCTTGAAATGTGTGAAGTTAAAAACATTTGACCATTAGACTGAGTATTTTGTATGTGTTCATGCAGCCATTTGGCCACAACCAGTCTCAGCAGGACATCCTTCAGGAAAACACCATCCTCAAAGCCACCGAGGTCCAATTCCCTGCCAAGCCCCAGGCCAGCACAGAAGCCAAGGTGACACAGACACACACACACACTGAAGTGACTCAGTGTTCTTCTGACTCTGTTTTCTTTCAGTTGTACAGTGGTCAGGATCTTAATGTGACAGACTAATCTTGAGAATCTGGCCCCTAATCAATGTTGTGGAGAATTCAGGAGGATGTTACAGAATTCGAGAGTTTTCCTTGACCTGTGTCAGTTTATATCTCAAAGCTAATCATTTGATTATAATACACCCCTGTTTCCAAATAAGTTGGAACACTGCGGAAAATTTAAATAAAAACAGAATACATTGATGTGCACATCATTGCAACAAAAGACTTGAAAGACTTGTGTGATGCTAAAAAATTCAACCTGGTTGAATAGCACACAACTAATTGTGCCAAATGGCAACAAGTCAGTAACATGATGGTTACTGAGGATATTCAAATGTCATTCCAGAGAGGATGAGTCTTTCAGAAGTAAAGATGGGGATGGGTTCACCGCTCTGAAGGACTGCACAGAAAAATTTAACCATTTAAAAATAAAGTTTCTCAATGTAAAATTGTACAGAGTTTGGGAATCTTATCATCTACAGTACATAATATTATTCAAATATTCTGAAAATCCAGAGAAATCTCTGTTTGCAAGGGACTTAGCCAAAAATCAATATTGATTAGCTATAATCGACACTGGATTAAAAACAGACACAATTCTGTATTGGAAATCACTGTGTGGGCTCAGAAACTTCAGAAAACCATTGTCTGTGGTCTGACAAATCAATATTTGAAATTGTTTCGGAGAATCATGGACGCTGTGGCCTTCAAACTAAAGAGGAGAGGGACAATCTGGCTTATCGGTCCACAGTTCAAACGCCAGCATCCGTGATGGTATGGGGGTGCATTTGTGCACATGGCATGGGTGAATTGTACGTCTGTAAAGGCACCTCTAATGCTGAACAATATATTCAGGTTTTGGACCAACATATGCTGCTATCTACACAATGTCTTTTTCAGGGAGATAATGCAAAAACATACTTAATACTTCAAACAGGCTTCATAGTAAAAGATTTTGGCTGCTAAAATGGCCTGCCAGACCCCAAACTGTTGAGCAACTGAAATCCTGTATTAAGTAGGAATGGGAATACACTGCTCAGAAAAAGGGAACCGGTATTCATTGCAGTGTAACACCAAGTCAATTAAACTACAGGGATATCAATCTGTCCAGTTAGGAAGCATTGGCGAGTGTGAATCAATGTCACCTGATTTGGTGCAAATGAAAGTGACAACAGGTGCACTGGAGAGACCACAGCAGGACTACCCCAGAAAAAGGATATGGTTTTTCAGGTGGTGGCCACAGACATTTGCTCTTTCCTTATCCTTCCTGACTTTTCAAGTTTTCCTTGTCGCTGTCGGTAGCTTGAGGCAGTTCATGTCTTAAGCAATACCAGGAGAGAGGCTGTTACACAAGGAGAACTGGACAGGGCTGTAGAAGGGCATCAACCCAGCAGCAGGACCGGTGTGTGCTCCTTTGTGCAAGGAGGAACAGCAGGAGAATTGCCAGAGCCCTACAAATTACCTCTTGCGAATTACTGGTGTGCGTGTTTCTGACCAAACACCATGAGGGCCCAACATCCTCTAGTGCAGTGGTTCTCAACCCATTCCTCAGGGAACCCCAGACATTCCACATCTTAGCTGCAGCCCGGAACAAGCACAGCAGATACACTAATCAAGGGCTTGAGGATTATGTGTGCTAGCTAAAGGGTAGTTCAAATACCCGGACTGGCTGGGTTTCCCTGAGGAATGGGTTGAGAACCACTGATCTAGTGGGACATGTGTTCACAGCCCAGCACTGTGCAGCTCCATTGGTATTCGCAAGAGAACCCCAGACATGGCAGGTTGGCCATTGGTGCTCTGTTCTCTTGACAGATGAAAGCAGGTTCACACTAAGCACATATGACAGATATCGTTACCCTTTATTTTACCAATAAGTTAGTTTGGTGAATAGTCAAACAATCTTCAGTCATAAAAAATCTAGTGAATTCACTACAAATGGACAAATCGTGCTGAATTACTCTCAAGCTCAATAAACTAGGTTCAATCTGGCTAATACAATTACTACCTAGTGGACAATTTATAAAACTTGTGGGAGATAATTGGTCGCCACACACCCTGTAAAATATTTTGTTTGTTTGTAATTTTTGGGGGGGTAATCTGAATAAAGATACAGTGCTATATATTTTGCCAGAACGTGATATTGTAAGATAGCTTCCAGTTCCAGTAGTTTGTATTTAAATTGTTGAATTACTATGGGTTTTAAATGCAGGTAGTCCGAATTAATATGATGGTATTTTATCCATAAAATAGTTTTTACAACATTTTTTCTATTGTCCCATTTTGGTGTGTCAAAAGTATTTTGACTAATTAACGCTGACTATTTTGTTGTACAACCATTATTATATACGTATAAATGTTTAGTAATTGTTTGCCTATCTTTAACTTTCAATGATTGTCTCAAGTTATTGACACAAAGACATCACCAGAACAATTGGACCATAAGCAGTTGGCTTATGCTTGTTGCTTTTGGACATGTTGTCTTCATATCATAAAAAATGGCTGACTTGTGTAGTAGAAGTAGGCAGTAATTCTGATGGTCTGGTAACACAAGGCTAAGAAATGCTAATCATACATAGTATTAAAACCATATACCTGTATATAGGAATCATCTGGTGCCTTTTATTATGCAGAATTGTTTCTACTATGGTGCATATTATTCTAGCAAATAATGTGCCAAATAATTGCATAACATGTTGGAGATGTCTGTTCTCTGAACAGGGAGGACGGCCTATAAAAAAGAAAGGGTTTTTAATGAAAATGAAGATTTGTGTAAAATAAATTCTGTTCTATGATGGACCTTAAGTTGAGGAGTAAACACATTTTGATTATGGCTGTATGGAATTTATATTCACTCTAAACGAGTTGTCAGTGAATTATCTGTAGATTTGTTTTGCCAAGACACGAGATTTTGACTACAATTTTACTGATCTAATTCTCTTTTGAATGGGCATATTGTTGGAAACGTAACACCCTTACATTCTGTAGGTAAAGTGACATGCCCTTCTCTCCTTCTGTCAGGCGTTTATCCGGCGTTGTTTGGCCTACCGCAAGGAGGATCGATTCGATGTTCACCAGCTGGGCACTGACACATACCTTCTCCCTCACATGAGACGCTCCAACTCCTCCGGCTCCCTTCAGCCCGCCTCCACGTCAATCTCCTCTTACTGACTGGCTGACGTGCATGACTGATAGGCCCAACTGCTAATGCTGGAGCAGAATTCATCCTAATATGGAAAACGAGGTGGCATTGGGTATTCTGAATCCCCTGGCTGCTGTGAAAGGATCGGGGATGTGAATTTGTTTGGCTGAATATGTTGAAATGGACGAGATGGCAGAGGGAAAGAGACTGAGTGAGGTATAGACACTGCACATGGCCAAGTAGCTTTGCAGAAACGTTTCACTGTGTTGTGATCTGGAACACAGATGTGGTTTGGTGTGAGATATGTGGAGAGATGGCGGAAGAGGAATCTACCCATAGTGCATGCCATTGGACAGGCTTTGTCTGTTGCCATGGGGACTTGATAGAGGGCTAGGCCACACGCCTGGCTTGTGCTGGACTGGGCTTTTACTGGTGAAGAAGGATAAATAAAAAGCTGTTGTTTATCAGAATCCCTTCCAGCAACGTTTAAACAGCCTCTCTGCAAGGGACAGAAGCCCATTCCCAAATAGACCACTAGACTGTACTATAGAAAGCACTTCATGTAGCTCTGAAGGGATTCCATACGGTTTACCAAATATGCCCACCATGTCTTCTGAGGGAATGGCTTGGTGGAAGGTTCTCTGCATTACTTACATCTGTGCAGTCTATTCAGTTATACTCAAGTATGTTGGTGCTGGAGGTCAATCTGGGATGGGCCTTGAATCTCCAAAGCAGAGAAGTAGCTCAGTGGCCCACTTTAACCCTATCATAAATTGCACTTAATAGTCAAGATGATTTGGTTTCATGGACACAGCCTCTTAAAATGGATGTGACTTACGCTAACTAAGGCTATGCTTTAATGTCAGACAATTGTCATCTATGTTCATGAAATCACATTTTTAGATCTTGAATCAATAATTATACCACCTGGATTAATACAATCTGGCTGTGTAAAAAAAGTTGGCTGTTTAGATCTACCATGGATCCATAGATGTGGTGAGGTCAATGGAACTCCATCAGCACAGAAATGCTAGGGAAACATGTGGGGGAAAGAAATAGTATGTGTATTTTACATTGTGTAAAATCTCCATGACGCTTGTATGGATGGCAACCCAGTATGCGTTCGTGACTTTTCGTGGCATTTAGCAGTCATTTCTTAATCTGAAAAGGGAATACTTCTAAACGTTATGCAACCAATGGTTTCCAAATTGGACTTGAGTCTGTTACGGTAAATCATGACGGATTTGATGGAAAATCCGCATGGTTATATCCGAATATTTGACTGTGCCTTTCCCCCACGGTTTGGGTTCCATCAACCTCAATCGCATCTACCCTCTACAAGGTGCTGAGTGCAGACTTATTCAGGCAATGAAGTCTCGTTGTCAGAATACAATGTAATCAAATGAACATCAACTGTATCATAAAGCTTAAGGTTTCACCACAGGAATCATTTGGAGAAATATAATGTACATTTAACATGTAGGTGTGACATATCTGCTATCTCAGAGTCTGTACAAAGGGTCAGCACACTCAGGATTTACTGAAATCTCACCAGTGCTCTGTTTGCACCTGTTGTTTTCTCAATTAAATGAAAGAAAATGCTTAGAAAGTATATTTTGTTACGTTACCTTATCTTACTGTTCATGTTGCTTTGTACAGTTACTGTTCTAATTGGTTCTACCTTCTGTTGGCCCTTCATGTTCTATGTAGGGAAAGAACCGGTGCAAACCCTGAGCACGTGCAATGGTTTAGTGAGTCCACCCCTTGGTTCTCATGATCTCATTGTTCGTTAGTGTTCTGAAAGGCATTTTTGCTTTGCTGCTATATGGATGTCGCTTTTAGTTAGTTGAAATCTGTATGATCTGCCTCAGGTACAGATAGTGCAGACCTGTGGAAAGAGGTATATTCTTCAGTGTCCCGAAGTGTATCGTTTACTCTTTAGGGGCCCTACGAAGGGTTCACTCTCTCTGGTGAAAATACTATTGCTTCTGTATGCCAGGAGACCCAATAACTTCAAACTGTTTTACCGCAGCAATGTTTATTAGTTGTCTGGAAACCATGTGTTATATATAAACTTATATAAGTGTTCATATGAAGGAGAAGCCCAGTATGAGGCTCTGTTAAGTAACACGTTACGGTCATAAGGTCTAAGGGAGATCTTACAATTGGTGTATGGCACTGTTATTGGTTATGTGCTGTGTTAAAATAACTGTCCAGTGAAAACCTCACTAATGTGTATTTTTTTTGTTAACTCACGTAAATATTGTTGACTCATTCTATAAACACATTATCAAAAGAAACATTGGTGGGAAAAAAATACATCTCAACATTTCAGAAAGTGGTTGCCATCTTCTTACAGTATCATTCATCATTAAATTCTTACTATTATTGACCGCTTTCCACCAACAACATTCTGCTACTGCTGTATGCTGACACCAATGCAACACAGAAAAGCAGCCGGCTAACATACTAAGAGTGCTAGTCAATCTGTTGCCGAAGCGTTGCAGTTGGTGCGTCAAAATTAATGTATTTCCCAGTAAACCGCCATGCAATGTATACAATAAATGCATTCCCAATTAACGCAGGAACACATTTCAATCAACATAATGATGAACTTAGACAATATGGATTGAATAGCATAATTGTCATATCAGCTAGCACTGGACAGTTACTTTAAGTGTTACCCAGATTGGATGATTAAAGGTATCTTTCAGAATGGGCTTAGTACGAACATCTCAGCCGATGGGCAGACCGTAACGGATGAGCCACAGTAGATCTCAACACCGTGAACTGGTTTCACCAATGTCTGATACATGCAGCACAGATACATGTCGGATCAGAGAATGGATCGTAGGCAATGTCAGGTCTTTCCATTCATATGCAATAAAGATTGCCTTACAAGTCCAACCCAAACTACTACCTTTTGTTTGTGCGCATAAAATCTCACACACTATTATGTGTTATTAGATTTAATGTCAGAGTTGTCAGCTCTAGAGAAGTGTGTATCTTATGTCAGTCTGGTCCACTGGGTTCTAGTTTCTTGGTCCTAGCTCTGAGTGAGTCAGAGCTCTGACGTCCATCTGAGTCTTTTGCTACTCTCTTAACACCCAGGTTGCCCACCCTACTGTAGGCCTAGAGTCATTAGTGTCATTGTCTGAAATATTGGAGTCTTTTTGCTTGATTTCTGTCCACCTGCTCAGACGTCAGGGTCCTCTTCTCTCTCCGTCTGAATAAAACTCACAAAGCATTCTTCTGTCCATGTACACTTATCCTAGCTCTAACGCATAACCACTATTGCCTAATATAAAACCAACCACAGTTCTAACAATATGCCCAATTGCAGAAGTTACACATTAGCTGGAAATCAGAAATTCCCCAGGTTACATTTATGGGGGTGGGAAATAACAGGTCCCAACATGGCACACGTGGGTCACTAATGGCCCACACCGACCACGGTGTCTACACATACAGGAGACCGTCGTCTTGGTCATGTCTTCCATTGGTTGAATAGATTTCGTACATAACAAACGTTTGAGCCACCTCTCTCTGGCTGTGCTGACATGCTGTGAGGACTGAGCCTCTTCCCCGCAGGGCAGAATAACACGGTCACTGTTCTCCGGTCCTCTCCTTTCTCCTCTCTTTCCTGGGTCCTCCCACCCTGCTGGTGTCTGACTCAGAGTAAGCTTTGTTTTTGTTTGCCTATAATGTTGATGGGTGTTTATTTTTTTAAATTTTTTTTTATGTTGGTGCATTGTAAAATGCAAATAAAGACCTCATTTAGTACCTATATTTAATTTAAAACAATACAAAGACAACATATCGAATGTTGAAAATGTTATTGGTTTTGGAAAAATACATTTTGTAGGATATTTTAACAATATTCATTTGGGAACTGAGGAAACAAAATTGCTATCATTTTGAAAGAAATGTTTTACCATTCTTGCTCGATATAGGATTTCAGCTGCTCAACTGTTCTCCTTTGTCGTATTTTTCCATTTCATGATGTGCCAAGTGTTTCCAATGGGTGACAGGTCTTGGACTGCAGGCAGGCCAGTATAGCACCCGGACTCCTTTACTACAGAGCCATGCTGTTTTAACACGTGCAGAATGTGGTTTGGAGTTGGGAGCTTAAACAAGCAAGGACTTCCCTGAAAAAGACATCTGGATGGCAGCATATGTTGCTCCAAAACATGTATACGTTGTTCGACATTAATGGTGCCTTCACAGATGTGCAAGCCACCCATGCTATGTGCACCAATGGACCCCCACACCATCACAGATGCTGGCCTTATATATGTATTTATTTTATGCATAGCTTTGCATTCTCTTTTTATTTCCATATTTGCGGTGACAGGGTTGCATAGTAAAACAAGTGTGTGTATTTAGGATTTGCATGTATCTATGGATGTGTGTGGTGCCTACTCTGAAATGTGGCCCGAGCAGGGAGGCAGGAGGTTGTAGCACTAGAGGACAGACCGCTGCTCCCATAGCTATAGGGGGACACCCTGGAGAAAACACTGGCTGGGGGAGAGACAAGATGGGGGAGAGGGGGAAGAGGCCAGAGAAATGGAGGGGAGACCTGGAAAGGTGTTGTCAACTAAGCTGGAGCCAATGGGATATCTCCAGGAATCTGTGGGACCCTCAAGGACAGCTGCATTCGTGGACAACATACACAGGGGTCTGAGCTCCACAACATGATCCTGCTTGTGAATCACAACGCCCACCGCAGAGTTAACCAACAGTGAATGGTTAACTTTTATACACAGAGAGAGCATCTAAAAATAACTGAGAAACAAGAGTAGGACAAATTCGGGGAGGATGTGTGTGACAGGTAAAGCAAGATTGTCTGCTGGATCTTACCGTTTTCACACAATAATTCACGCCAAGCTTGACGGCACCTCCTCTCACCTGGGGCGACCTCCATGCTTTCCTTGTGATGTTTTAAGGCTTTTAATTGTTATTACTGTAATAATTGTAGTTATTTACATTCAAGTAGTGTAATGAAATATGCTAAAAAGATTTTAAAACAACTAGGCTAAGTTACTCTAGAAAAAGCAAACATTTAACATTTCACAGGAAGCAAAATTGCATATATGGACAAATTAAGACGCACAAATAAATAGTGTAAAATTCCATTGGCTTTATTGCTCGAGTATGTAATCTGTTTTCAGAGTGGTACCACAGCGCCCCTGTGTGGGTGAACCGCTGCACAGCGCCTTCCTCTTACAATCCTTTTTATATGGCCATGCAGGGGAGGACAGTACCAGTGTTTAACACACTTCAGCCACATGCTCTTTCTCATCAATGTCTTCAATCATATCATCTATCCGATCCACAAATAGTTCATGTTCATAGTTCTGACCTTCCTGTTGGTCCACTCGTGCATGGCCATCACTCACACTGTATTTAGACTTTTAGAATCCGGTTTAATCTTACGATGACAATGTAATCTTACAAACATGCGTAATAACTTGAAAACACAAATGTGGTGCAAAATAATGCGGATTCCATTCCTTAACAAGAAACAATCATCTAGCAGTTTAACAAACATGTATTTGTGAAGCATTATCGAACTAAAATATGTCCGGGTTTACTTAAGCGGCTGGGTGGTTATATAGAAACATATTCCAGATGTTGCACAGAAGACCATGGGATGTTTTTGTGGGAGTGTGGGACAGGAAGGGTTAGACACTCCATCCCCTCTGTCCATCACCCTCGCTCCTCCTTTCCAATTGGCTACCTTCTGAGTGAGCCGACCTCACCGCGTTCGTCCTAGCTAAATAAATATGAGGGAGAACGAGGCAGAGAAACCAATAGGTTTGGATTTGAGACTCTTCCTGTGTTACGACGTTGTTTCCGTGACAGCCTGTGATTCCGTAGTCTCCCTGGGGACGGTGTCCGAGGGGATGGCTGGTTCTGTGACGGTGATGTTGCTGCTGTTACCTTTCACTGTAGAAGGAGCTGTGAAAGTAGCTGTGGCTTTTGGGAGGGTCTGCTCTGAGGCCGGGGCGACTGTGGGAATGGTGAGAGGGGTGAAGCAAGAGAGGTCCACAGGGGGAAGGGAGGTTATTCCTGGGGGCAGGGAGGGGAGCTGAGATAGCATGGGGGGCAGGGGGGCCAGACTGGGGAGGTTCAAAGGAGGTAGAGGCGCAAGCGGAGGGAAACCTGAAAGAGGGAGAAGAGGAGATCTTTAGTTGAACATCCTGGTACACATGTTAAAGGAGCTGTCCTTGAATAGTACAACAATTGTACAATTGTAAATAGTACACCCAGAAATAATTGTGTTCATATGAAAGTGCATTGTAAGATGAAAATATTCAATTAGAAAACAGAAGCCAGAACTGCATGTATAGGCATATACCGTTTTTTTTATGTAGGTAACCATAAATTGAAGTGAAACATTAGCAGGAGTGGGGGTTTGAATATTGCTGCCATTCACTTAGCTTCCACATAAAGCACACATGATAATCATTGCTCCTTTAATGCCTGGGACCAGTTATCCTACCAGCTGGCACGTGAATGGGGCTCAGGTGGGCCACAATGGCCCTCGTTGTATCTACCCATTTTGTGTGAGCCATTAAATTCTAAGATGAAATACTTTGAAAAACAGATATAAAGATGTAAAATAATCAAAAGGGTAGAAAAACAACTGATCCAATGCAGCAGTGCATAGCAGATGCCTTCAATGGTAATGTTTGTATGTTTTTGAAGTGCGTCTACGCGCCCAACGTGGATCTGCTCTTTGATAGAGGAAAACAGAGTGAACAGCTGATGGGTAGTGCGGTTTCTGAAGGTTCAAATAAAACATTAGCTAAACTCATTTAGAACGGATTGGCGCTACTCCTGAACCAGTCCCAATCCAGTCCTACAAATCCCCTTTGAAGTGCATTGCTCTTTCTGGAGTCCTACACTCCTACTGCTCCGGCTGGGTTGGCCTGCTCTCACCTGCTAGCGATACGGCGCTGAGGTCTGGTAGCGCAGTGAGGTTGAGGTTGGGGAGGTTTGGAAATGAGGGCAGGCCACCTGGTAGAGACATAAGACCTACAACAGCGCACAAGCATAAGTACATAGACCGTCTATATTGAGGCTCTGATAGTGTCCAGTGATAATAAGTGCTCATTTTGAAGAGGGACGCGTGCTGACCTGGTAGTGTGACGGCAGGGTTTACGGGGGTGTGGGAGCTGGGCCGCAGGGGGACGGTGGGGACACCTGGAAAATGGACAGGAGGTGTTATAGTCCTTCTCAGACTTTGGTCCAGGGGTTTGTGGAGTTACTCGCAGGGGGTTTATGGTCCATTAAATAGATTTTATTGAATGATATGAAAAGGTATTCATAAAACACAGATGGAACACATGTGCAAAGGGGTTCATAAATGTTTTAGAGGTGTAATAAAATACAATGTGATATTATTGACACAAACCTTGAACCCCACAACCCATAACAGATTTTCACAAACATATGTTGTTGTGGGTTCAACAACAACAAAAATATTCTCCACTTTATAATTAGACATTAACTGGCTTCACTATGCAACAAAAAATACCTGCCTTCTAATAAAATGTGTAGAATTGCATAAATTAAGGTAGAAATTGTAAATGTTTTATAATATTAAGAAATAATGAGTATCATCTCAATCCGTGAGAAAAAGTATGAATTGAACCCTGTTGTCAAACATTCTACAACACTTTGAGGCTATATTCTGTTGTGAGAGTATGAGGAAAACAGATCTAAGTTACCCGTCTGAAACTCGCTGTGGGCGGGGGGTGGAGCTGAGCTGAGTGACAAGCCGGAGAGCGTATCCTCAAGCCCCGGGGAGATGGAAAGCACGCCAGGGGGTGGGGTTACAGCAGAAAGCTGAACCTGAGTGTGAGGGATGAATAAGACAGAAGAGAGAGAGATGACAAGGAGGCAGGGGACAAACAAGCAAGGAAAAGTGCATTTAAAACAAGTCTTTTATCATTCGAATCCTTCCTCCTGGTTTCACCTTTCTGCATTGGGAGAGACAGTCACTTAAGAAACCTCTCAAAACCCTCCCTAACTGGTAGAAGCACACCAGTAGAAGACACTTCAACAGAAAAATACAATCTGAGCCCGAGCATGTGATTGCTGTAGAATCTGCCGGACCATTAATGCTTCATAGAGCCAATATGTGATGCTATTTTAATACAATCACAAAATAGTATCAACTGACTTTCCCAGCAGGTGCTCAGGGGTGTGATTGGTCGGTACAAACCTCCGTGAATCCGTCCTTGAGCGGGCTGTTGGGCTCCCCACTGGGAATCTGACCCGGAAAACTGATCTTCTTCCCCTCCTCAAATGGCCGCGTAGGAATTCTGTGCAGGTATCCATATCCTATCCCACAACCCAGACTGGAACACGGGAACGGGAGGTAACATTAACCAGAGGTCAGGGGTCAGACGGAGGCGTGCACATGTGTGTGTGGCATGTTGGTTACCTGCCCTCCCCGCCCCAGGCGCTGTTGGGGGTGATGACCACCTCTCTGCAGTTGTCTGTGTCCGTGTTGTACACGTAAAGCTTTAGCCCCGCCCCCTCGTGGGTCTCGATCAGAGAAAACAGGTCCTCTGACTGAGAAAAGAGGACCAACTTGTGTAGAAATGCTTACTGGCTAGCTTCCATAGAAAGGTCATGGTGTTGCATTGTCAGTACACACACCTCATTCATAACCGTGTCAGCTCCTATGATGTAATCCGTGTGGGGGCGCAAGCCAGCCAGGGCAGCAGGAGAGTTAGGCTCCACCTCCTGCGAAAGTGAGA
This sequence comes from Novumbra hubbsi, assembly GCA_016801125.1. Lineage (NCBI taxonomy): Eukaryota > Metazoa > Chordata > Actinopteri > Esociformes > Umbridae > Novumbra > Novumbra hubbsi. The sequence continues at coordinate 9,074 of JACXGK010001384.1, read as the reverse complement.
GTCCCTTGGTAAATCACATGCTGCCTAATATATTGGCTGCTGGCAACTCATTGACACAATTTCCACATGTGCCATTGGTTGGCCAATCAGGTCGTTGTAAAACTGCATATTTCCAAAAGCATTAACTCAGCAGGTCTCTGTGCAAAAGCCTAACGGTTTAATATTTACTTGATCAGTCCAGCCTTGGTACATCCTCTAAGATAAAATAGGCTAAGATGTTGCCTGCTAGGCAGGGCAATGATGTGGCCCGTCTACCCATATGGTCAAATATATAACATAGAAATCAGCCTATTTACCAGGTTGGTAGAATTTTTGAACTGAATCAGGTTTCTGTGCACCAATATTGCTAGATTTTCCATGAAGCTGGAATACATTTTAGGGTTATAAAAATAATTATGCAAACTAAGATGAGTCAATCTAGCGTTTTAGTCTCTCTTTTGTGATTATTGTCTAGCGAAGAATTCCAAAACATACCATTTTATTAGTTACAGTCACAAAAGGAAGTTACAGATAAAATGCTTGTCTATAAGAATATGCATTTTCTAGATTTAAAAGAGAGGTGTGCTTAATAAATTGTTTGGTGTATACTTCAGGAATATGAACCCAACAGTCATAAAAGGTTAGGAATTGCTCTGTATAAGCACAAATATCTGAATTTCAGATAAATGTTAAATGTTCTCTTTCACAGCAAATGACTGCATTCTTCATCATCAATATTCCCTGTTTTTTTTATGAATAAGCTTCCCATCACATCCCCCATTTGCACCACGTGCTTACTTGCCAGCTTGTAGTACAATACTCTAAACACTAGCAGATGGTTTGGCAGTTTTAGGGAGCTGAGCACAATCAGGTCCATTAACATTTTCATAAAAGTTCCATGTGAAAACCAACTGGCACATTGACCGGTACATATTGTATGTATGAACGGTTTATAAATTTGGTGACTGATACTAAGTTTTCCCTGTGTGTTACAGTGCGACAATTGGGCGTATCTATTGGCTACTCACCAGCACATGCCAGACATTCTCATTGGCTCCCTCAAAGCTGCAGAAGCGTATGGACACGCCTAGCAGTCCTTGACCGCCCCAGAGGTTGCTAGGGGTGACCGTAGACTCCCTAAGTTCCAGGGTCTTAGAGGAATACACCAGCATCCTGACAGGCTTCTCCACACTGGCCTTCAGCAGGTCTTTCAGAGTGTCATTGTCCTTGTTCTGAAACACAGAACAGGGTCAGTTATAGAATTTAAATTAGTAGAATTAACCTTCATTACTGTTACATTTAACCAAAATCCTCAGTGTCAGTAGGGTCTCTGATGTGTGCATTTAGGCTGTCTTAACTAAAAACAAATCTTGAGTAAACCAAAATGTTTTGTTGTATTTGTTCAGATGAAAAAAAGCACATTTTGATTGCTTTACTGACAGCCTATCAACCAAACAATCAATCAGTTTACTGGACAAAGTCAGCTCCAATGTCAATGTAGTTTTCAACATGCTAATGCAACAGGATGTGTACGGTCACCAGTCTTTCATTGTTGATGGAGACGATGAAGTCAAAGAACGGCTCCAGTCCCGCCCGGTGACCTGGAGAGTTTTCCTGAACCTGAATGGAAACAGACACTGAGTTGTTATGCTGTATTTTCACATTGAAAGAGCTGCTGCAAAATGGCTTGAATAGAGTTAAACAGTAATAGAACTATTGTCTGTGCCAACATTTAGCAGTAACCAGGTTGAATGACTGGATAGTATGGTGGTACATCTACTTAAGAACATTTTTGAATTACAGCCTTTGCATAACAAATGTAAAAGAGGTCCACATGTACTTACTAAACTACTAACATAAAGGCAAACAAGATTAGTAGACATCTGCAATAAATGGATTAAGTTAATGTTTCAAATATTAACTTCTTGAAAATGTGTCTGAGAAACCTCCTAGTTAAATTAAAATTTCCCTTTTGCCCATTAGTTTGCATCTCCTCATTCTTTACACTCAATACTATCCTTCCCAACCTAAAACACCCTAGACTTGCTAATACGTTTACGGTCTCATTCGGCAAGGGACAAGCAGGAGACAAGTTTAGTTATTGTTCTAATTCTACTTGTAAACAATAGAAGTAGGATTTTATAGTGTGCTTCTTTAAGGAAGGAACTTTTTACTCTTACATTTTAACAAACCAATTAATATATTTTTGTAATATATTCGCTGTGAAAGTAGAACACATCTTATTCTTGGAAACGGGCTAATATATGGAACATGTTGTGTGTTTTCCAACAAGAACAAGTTATTATTACCTATAATGACTTAATTCCAGCTAATTAATTTTGCCAGATCTAATTACATATAGACAGTGTCTTGTCAACAGTAAATTACATTATTTTGAGTAAAAGGCACAAAAAAAATCTAGCCAAATAAAATGTTAACATGAATGCTGAAATGAATGACATTTGTGGTTTGTTGCCTCAGGTCATCATATGGCAAGAAAAGATAATTCTTCAGTAGTTCTGAACTAATATATTTTTTTTTTCCTTAACTTTTGCTTGAATTGGTCTTAGGAGGCCCAGGGTATAATACTTTATAAAGTTCAGTCCTCTACGAACTCCTAGCAGTAGCTTTAGCATTAAAGGGGTAGAACGCGAAACACCGGTAATACAAGAATGTCTATGTCGGTATGTCCGTCTGTCTCCAAACACAATGTGATTTAATGTGTAGAGCAGTGACAGGACATGTTCTCAGTGATGCTGAGGATTTTGACAGCGGGATTCAAAGTCTATTCTTTTACAGTAGAAATCGTTTACCGTTGAGCTTGCTAGAACTAAATCATTCAAACCACATTTATGTCAGCAAGTTAGCTGCCTGGTTGTTTTGACAGTTACAATAACCTTGTTTACAAAACAAAACTTACAACAAATAAAACACTAAAATACAAATGAAAATACGTTTCTAACATATAAAGTGACACATGTAATCATTTAGCTTGTAGAACTCCCCGACGGTGTTAAAAATTGGGTTAAAACAGCGGCTTATTATTATTACTATTATTATTATTAGCTACATATAGGCCTAAATAACATCCCCGACCTTAATTAGGTTTCGCTGAGACCACTCTCCGCAACAACAGATGCTAATTAGCTAAACAGGTATCAAACGTTGTTTGAGGACACTACAAAATAAAAACCAAACACATACCCGAAGAACATGGTAGCCTTCCGATCCTCCTCCAGGTATCTCGACACTCTGAGATCCCCCCATGACAGCCCTGCTTTGTATTGTATTCGAATTTATATTCTTGTATTTTTCTGCTCCTTTAATATCGCTAACCGGTACACGTCGCCTGTATTGTTACGTGGCAGTCCACCAGGAAACAGGGCTGATGGGAGTTTTCTTCAGCCGCAGGATTGGGTGTGTTTTCCGACAAAAAATGGGTTGTTACGCCTAATAGAAACAGAGTATAAAATGGGAACGTACCTACCTGCATTTGATCAATAGAATCAATTTGACCAACTACTTAAGAATTAATTATTTATTAAACGTACTCATTTAGGTCACAATTATTTAAACTAGCAGGAACCTCCTAACTATCTCAACACAATAAAATATTGAAAAGGGGTCATTCCTACAATCCGGTGCCTTTTATGTCCTTTTGATTTAGTGCTACATATCTTGTGCAAAATGTAAGAAACAATCATTTCAAATGGTTCTTTTTGCACCGTTAAACCACATTTTGGTATATCACATCTAGTATAAAAAGTAAATTAAATTAAATTAAAAAGTAAATTACAAAACCTAGTGAACCTCAAAGTGAATGCATATGAAATATAGTTTTTAATGAATTCTAGCAGAATTCCCATGTCCCCAACCATTTTCAGTCACATTCAGTTAGAAATATCATTTACAAAATCTCAAATATTTCAACCTTTTGAATAATTATTATTAGTGCTGTCAAACAATTAAAGAAATCAATTGCGATTAATCGCATACATGACTATAGTTAATCACAATTTTAGAATGTGTATACATTTGGCCGTAAATAAATAAAATCTGTTTAGCAGTGCATGTGTTAAAGACATAATGCTTTATTGTAAACTATGGACACTGCTTGATTTGAAATTAGTGTAGGAGTTTGCTTTTTCCAAGTTGGTTCATGAGAACAGGGTATACATGGCACTTAAATGTTTATCTCAAAATTATCACAATGAATGTCAAGGGTCAGAGAAGCATAGTTGTTCTGGTAGATATAAACATTTCCAAAATGGAACATCACTGACTGTATTGAAAGCCTACTGGCAGGATTCACGACATGAATGTGTAGGCTACTCTACATTGTTATGTTGGAAAAAAAAACAAGAGTGAAGTGCTCTCGACCACTCCAGCACAAGTCAAGTGCCAAATAAAGTAACGCGTAAACTGCTGCAAATTAATACGTAACCGCTTGCGCTCAACTATGTTCTGAGGAATTGGACAAAACTCCCCCAATTGTTGTGGGAAGCTTGTGGAAGGCTACCCTACACCTTGACACAAGGTAAACAATTTAAAGGCAATGCTACCAAATATTAATATCAACTCCTCTACTATTCTCTGGGTCATCTTCCAAGTTACTTGCACAATCATCCCCCCAACCCCTTCTGTCCTGGTTTTCCACCTCCCTACTCGACAGTTCCTGCTCATGGTTCTTCCTTAACTGGAAGTTGTTTGTGTTTTTAGCAGCTGTTGTGAGTCTTCCATGTGCATCTTCCGGCGGCATGCCTCCGTCTCATCCACATTTTGGTGGTACAATGCCTTGTTGTTTCTTTCATTGCCTGAAGTTTCCACCTTAAAAAGGAACATTTTGAGAATGTTAATACTATGGACAGAATGGAGTTACAATTTTGCTTTGTAAGTTAGCTAATGTTAGCAAACACACATACTGTTTTAGTATCAACAAAATAAAATACAACCAACTTTAACCTCTGATGTGCACAGCAGGCGAATTTCAACGCTTCCATGGTTCACATGTCGATTGAGCCAAAGAATATGCTTCAAAATGTTTGTAATAAACCGGCCGCTAGCGTGTCTACTTCGGCCCTTCAATATTATCTTGGCATATTTGTCACACATTTGTCACAAAGACTCCTCCGGGTTTTCTTGACAATTTTCGGAGTTGGTCCCCAAAGTCTCTGCAATCTCATGAATTGGTCACAACATGCCGGTCTCTATACTAATCATGTCTATAATTGTAGAGGTTCAGGTACTTCACCACCTTCTTGGCCAACTGTGTTCTGCTCCATGTTGAACTTGTGAGTCATGCAGGAACAACAAAGGCAGAGGAGATATTTGGGAGTCAACCTAATTTATTTAGCCTTTAGAAGAGCAGCATTTCTGTCACATTACTATGGTGTCATAGGTACATGGAAACTTCAAGGAATTTAAAATAAAAGTTATTTCTGATACCACAATGCTTGAGACGTTATACAATATTAAGCAAAAACTGCATTTGTTAATCCCTTTTATAAACCCCCTCTGATAAACATGATAAAACATACAATAAAAATGCAATATCAGATTAACCACCTGATAAAATCTTCTCAACACATTGACATCAAGATGGCAGCAGTTGGGTGGGTATGTAAGCCACTACAGAAAGACGCTAGACAACATCCATCCCCAAATTGCTAATAACTGGCCAGTACAGGTTGCAACTCACAGCCATAGATACACCGGCCAGGAACACCTAAGGGCCGCCATACCCCTGGTGGATTGGAACCCACCCCCTCCCATAGGCTACACCTGAGCCCTGCCACACAAATATAGACAGGCCCACACCAAACCAGGGAAAGAGACATCGCCCGGAGGGCACACCCAAAACCAAAACACCACCGCACCCAACCCCCCCCAGTCCAGAGGGCCCAAACCCCCCAGTTCAGAGGGCCCAAACCCCCCCGGTCCAAGCATCACCTAAGAGTACCTGTTGTCAAAGCCGCAAAGTCCGTTATTTTTTATTAACATAACTGTATTCAAAACATGATGTAGTTGACAACTTTGAGTTTTGCATAGATGCATGAATACTGTGTAAATCCTTTTAGGAGATCTTCCCAAAGACCCCTGTGGTACCTTTGTGCACCCCTAAAAGGCCCTGCAGCCCAGATAAAATACCCGTGCTTATCATATTAATAAGGTGACATTGATGCCCTTTTTATGATATCTCTATGTTTGTTGTTCCTGTTGTTTCTCTGACCTCCTTCATATTCATTAGTTCTTAGGCTTGAAACACCTGCTTAAAAATTACTTCTGTAATGACCAATACCATTCACCGTCAATTTGTTGCTTTTTTGATTCTTCAATCTTAATTCACGAGAAATCTACAACATGAGACAGAGACATTAGCCATGGTCTTGTTTGCTTACCTCAGAATGAAGCATGGCGTAGAATCACCACCAGGGGGCGGTAATGACATCCCACTCCACTGAGATGGGAGGGTCAAAGTGAAACGTGGGTAGTGGGTTGATTAGGAGTGGAGGAAATGATATGTGAGAAGCCGGAGAGAAGCAATGGAGATGTCTACTGCTCACTGGGCAGGGAAAGACACATGGGGACCAATCCATTTATTTTCTTCAGCGATCAGGAGAGAAAAACAAAGACGATCTCGACATTGAGAAAAATGTCATTATAGTTAAATTTGCTAAAATGTGTCCCCCTGGAAAGGTTGTCGTGTGTGTAGGTCTGTGATGAGTTTTTCCTGTATGTATTACCGTGTACCAAGAGTGTCTACATTTCCCATGACCAAAATGATAAGATGCAACACAGTTTCAATCTGAAATAAATATTTTCAACCAGAAAAACTTCTTTCCACTGCCTTTTTATTATCTTATGCTGAAAGGGTTGTCCGATAAAAACATTAGAATAAACTAAGACACATCTGTTGCTTTAATAATAGACTTTATTGGAGCTGCACATTGCATGATTGTGAGTTAAAGTGCCTACTGTACCTTCCTAAAGACAATTCTCCCTCTTCAGCGTCATACAAATCAAGATAGGTCACATGGTTTAGGTGACTGTGCAGTTTACTTAGCTGGTCCCTACATACCATATATATATATATATATATATTTTATAATCACAATTCTTAAATTACTGCGACACATGAAAAAAATGGAGGACATTACTGTGCAAAGACACTTTTTGATCTTCCTATGAGTTCCCAAAACACAGAAGATACAGGAAATATATTACATAATACATCTACGTGTGTTACAATACCTTAATGTTACTTCTGTCAGAAAAGAACCATCTCCTCTCTATCCCTTTATGAAGGATACATTCCCCTCTCTTTAGCCTTGTGCTTCTTGCTAAAGTATGGACTGGCAGGTAGACACCAGGGTCAAGGAGAAAGATTTCTGCCTGAATCATAGAATGGTCACTATGGCTCTGGGCATGTGCAGTATAGGATGTATCGATTTAGAATCTCATTCTGGTTGTGTACTTATTATCACGGAGTCCATCCGATCACTGCAAAACATTCAGTCAGAGAGACACACATATACATTTACACACGATAAAGATTGCACTGAGGATAACAGAGTTACATCTTTAGAATATTTTACAGATTAGGTGTGTTGGTGCAATCTCTACATCTCTGTCTGTTCCCGATTTGCATTCTTTGGCTCACAAATTCACTATAATGTATTCATATTATTGATTAACAACATTATTCATAAAACATACAGATTACATATGTGCTATAGTTAGTCATAAATAAATGGTTACAAATGGAAGAAAATCCCAGACTTTTAAAAACACTGGTAATGCCATAAATAAATTATATTTGTCTTCATATATTTATCTATATATCATTATTTGTACTTAAACATATATTTCTTTCACAAAGGCAAGGAGCCAGGATTTTACACTCTGTTAGTAGAAGTTGCCTTAGTAACAGATCTAGGATCAGACTTTCTCAAAGCAAACATTAATCATTTTATCCATCCAGGACAAAAACATAATACTGACTCTGGATCAGTATCTAGGAGCAATTTCATCCCAACAGTCAACACTTGATCAAGGGTCAATACAGCGTTAGGTTACATCACGTAGTACACACACTGTGTTACACACATACATACACACACACATCCTGAAACATTCTGGAGCTCTAGGTTTAACACAAGGAGAAAGGATGGTTGGTGCATCTGGCTCTTATAAATACACTGAGCACAAGAGATGTATTGCATTTCATTTATCATAATATGAATCAGGATAATACACAATACTGTTTACTATTTGTGCTCTCAAGCATGTCTTTGTATTCACACACACACACACGCACTCACATACACACTCACTTACACGCAAAAAAACCCTGATGTGAGGCTTCCCCAGTGTTACCATGGTTCCAGTTATGACTGTACTGTACAACACTGATCGACGAATGACTGCTAAACGAACACACACACACAACACAGCTCTACTCCAAACACAGACTTTCAATAGGTTTTAAAATATATTGGATTGTGTATCCACCACACCATGAAGGCTGTGATCCGCACATCTTACCTACAGATCTTACCACGAATTGCTTAGGATAAATTGTGTACAGCTCCAAATTGATGTCAGAGCTGATAATTGTGTGGTCACTTGGTCACAGGTCAAACACTGAAGATTGAGCCAGCATGGCGGTGCTGTCTACAGGCCATGACCCAGCCTTTCAATCTCATCGATGAGGAAGTCGATGTCTGACTGGAGGGCTGCTGGATTGGAGACGACCATGCGGAAGAAGTTGACCTTCTGACCCTGAGGCTGGTAGCCCACCATGGTGGTACCAGACTCCATCATCAAGGCCTTGATCTTTGGCGCCACCTGGAGGATGAGAGGAGTATGTTGGACTAGGCTGGACTAACCTTTTCTGAACATTTGGAAGGTTACAGATTGCACAGCACTCACCTTGTGAAGTTTCTCTCTGTACTCCTGACTGTTGGGATCCATGCCTCTCATGCTGGGCGGGATGTACCAGAAACACACGTTGGTGTGTTGGGGCTACAGACAGAAAACACAATGAGAAACACACGTTGTTGTGTCGGGGCTACAGACAGAAAACACAATGAGAA
>JACXGK010001383.1:22972-64070 GCA_016801125.1 Novumbra hubbsi | reverse complement strand
GTGAATTATTCAACAAACTGTGGAGAGAGGAAACACTGCACCATTCCTCAACACCCAGACACACAAACACAAATGCACGCGTCTAGATATGCTCACGCTCGTGACCCAACGCAAGTGCTTGAAGATGCTCAAAGAGGCGCATGAACAATCAACACTTAAACAACATGCATATACTATTCCCCTTGCGCTCTGATCCACCTAGGAACACACACACACACGTGTGGGATTTGACGAGTCCAACACATATCACTGGGGTCAGCCGTCGCGTGGTTCAGCTTATCAGTGACATCATGCACATCAGAACATGCTGCCGCTATATGCCTGGGCTGGCTTTCCCTGGATACGTCCTCTCGCCCCTGTCTCATAGGGGGCGCTAATGAGCTGGATCCACTAACCTGCTCGCAGTCTGTGCGTTGCTGCTGGCTTTGTCAGAGCCTCTGGTGTTTATTCCCATGTGCCCCTCAGCCATGGAGAGGATTGGCACATCTATGAAGAGATGCCCCCCTCCCTTTAGACGGCACACGCTCCCACTCTTCCCTGTCTTTGTGTCTGGGAGTCAGGGAGAGACTGGGTTGGTTACGGATTGCATCAGATGCTGAGGGAGCAAGTGAGAGGGAGAGAGGGAATGTGAAAGAGAGAGAGAGAGGGGGATGGAGAGAGGTAGCTGTGTAGAGTTTTTGTTTTAAATAATGAAGCATTAGCAGAGACAGTATGTTAAAGGTTCAGTCAGTCTACATGGCAGCATTAGCTGAGACAGAGTGTATTAAGGACTATTAAGTCAGTCTACATGGCAGCATTAGCTGAGAAAGAGTGTATTGAATACTAATAGGTCAGTCTACATGGCAGTATTAGCTGAGAAAGAGTGTATTGAATACTAATAGGTCAGTCTACATGGCAACATTAGCAGAGGCAGTGTATAGAATATGACTAAACAAGTCTACTTGGCAGCAATATAGACTGTAAATAGACCTACATACTGTTCATACACATTGTACATATACATACATACTGTACACAGAAATACATACTGTACATAACAGTGAACATTTTGACAGGTTTTTATATTTAGTCATAGTCTTAGTCATTTGAATCTAATGCAACTGTCAAATAAATATTGTTTGTTACAACTGTCAAATAGATCCTTCAATACTTCAAGACATCATGAAACAATGTGCCTTCATGGTCATTAGGTATAAATGAAACCCAACACCATCTCATGTAAATTGCTGTGCAATTATTTGAATCAACTAGCTACAGTGTTGAGGAATAGAAACCGATGCAAATCTTACTGACATTTAGTGCAAGCTGGACCGAGAAGATGAGCACCTGTGCAACTGGTTATGTTTAACCCCACGTCAAAAAGCTGTTTGCAGCTAATGTTTATGCTATTGTTAGTTAGCTAGCCAGCTAATGTTAACGCTATTGTTAGTTAGCTAGCCAGCTAATGTTAATGCTATTGTTACTTAGCTAGCCAGCTAATTTGCTCATCTTCACAGTTTTGCTTTGTGACAACACTAACGTAACAAGACGCTACCATTTTAAGCTGACTTACAGTTTGACTTATCTACTAAACGTAATAGTCAAGTAGCTTCCACACTACACTGTGGTACAAAATGTTGGATAAGGTCCCTCTGGAGGTAGGGGTTCATTGTAATGTTTTCCTGACTCCATTACAATACTTTTGTGTCTCTTAGTTTTTCATTTAAAAATATAGAATTTGATTTAGTCACAGTGTTTATTTTTTAAATATCTAGTTTTGTCTCGTCATGGCCTTGTCATCGTCAGGGAACAACATATTTTTGACATATAATTTTAAAAAAAATCTACTGTTGCATGTATTGATAAAGCCTTTGGCCTTGTGTCTTTCTGACACCCCTGAGGTGTGCAGTTATTCCCTGGCAAAGCCATCTCAAATGTGTTAATGCACTTAAAACGGATGGCCAAATATTATTTCAGCATTTTTTTATTATTTCATTTTTAGCTAAATGAAATGGTTGTCATAGTGCAGTCTGTTGTGCCTAAAATACTTACTTATACAGTTAATTTTTTTTATTCTGTTATTTACTTATGTGTTTTAATTTTTAAACAATTCTACCAATATATTGTTCAATGTTATAATAAATACTCCCAGTTGTTAAGCCACTTCTCATGGCATTATTTAGGTATTGTTTTGGTATGGAGTATGGAGGTATTTATTATGTTGATACTAAACCTGGTGTTAAAACTCTGATATTGTGAGAACATAACAGTATGTATGTCAGACCCTTCACCTACTGTATAGTGTGGTTTTAGAGTGTAGAAGATCATTTCCTTTTTACTGCATACCAACACTACAAATGTGTGTACTGCATGCAGATTGTCTGTGTTTGTATGTTTACACTTGTGTGTGTGTGTGCGTGCATGCTTGTTTATTTACAGTGTGTTTGTGTAAGTGTGTCCTCCTGGTGTGAGGCTGTCTGGATGGCTTCCCTCTCCCCTCGGCCAGGAGGGAGCCAATGACATTGAGACATTAGCCATCTCCCTGGCAACGGACGTTTGGTGTCAGGCCACATCACAAGGTCAGACAGCTACCTCTGGAAAGTAGAAAAAGTCCCTTCCATTCTCTGCCCCCTTTCTCCACCCCGCTCCCCCTTTTCACTTCCCCTTCCAAAATATCCCTTAGCTTTTACTCCCCCCCCCCCACATCCAGAGAGATTCATTCCCGAGTGCCTGGTTAATTGTTTCCAATTGCGCGTGTTTGAGTGGATGAAGCAGATCATTGGCTTGACTGCTCTGGAATATCTGTGATACAGTGCTATGGTATGAGAAGGGCTTGCTCTGAGCGGAGCCTTGGGAAAGGTGAAAGTGGGTGCATGGTCACCGTTTGTGCATGGATTGTGTACATTTTGGTACTGTGAAAAGTGCTTTTAGGGGCACATAATTTATTTTCTGCCTGTATTTCATTTCACTTAAGGTGGCAAACTGTCATTGGCCAGAGGTTCGCAAACCTCCCTTGATCCCAGAGTAAAATTAAAGCTCCCCACAATTTTTTTTTTTCAAAGCGAAAAATTTGAAGCATGCAAGCAGAACGCGTTATACAGCGAGACCAATGGTTGAATGCACCATGCGACCGAGGTCCACTGGAACCTTTAGGCTACCGGTGTTGGACAACCATGTGCATCCAATGGGGTCCATGGCAATTGACTTGTAGGGTTGGGTGGATCGGGCACTTTACTAGAAGTTTCCATACTTTAAATCACTGGGCCGTCTACAAGGGATACTGCTCAGCAAAGCCCTGCTATCAAGTGGAATTTGACTGAAGAGCGTGATGAGGGAGAATCAGAGACAGGGCCAGGCCATGTCCTGACAACCTATTACAGTACATACCACCATTTAGTATTACTAGCAATGCCAGTGATGCGCCGTATATTTGTATTTGATCAGCTTAATTCATTTTAGTTCACGTGAGCGTTTTCATTGATGGATCATAGGCAACACAGTGATTTCTGTCTCTGAGAGGCTCATGTCAGACTAATGGCTCATGTGTTTCCAGCTGAGTGACTGAATACATCATGCTGACTCCCAGACAGAAGCACAACCCTACCGGGGAGGGTACTGGACCACCACCGCATCACACCTGGGGTTTTGCTAGTCTTATTCTCTGTTGTTATTGACATCATTGAGGGATGGGCTCAGAAGTGTTCCAGTTCTGGCAGAAAGGATAGTAACGGTGGAAAATAACTTCACACTTTTCTCTTGTGTATTTGTATTTCCCATTGCTCCTTTGTCCCCCTGGTGTCACAGGCTCTCCAGTGGCCCATCTCCCCAACAGGGAATCCTTTAATAGGGCCATTTATTGAGTGACAAAAAGCAGAGGGAAACATTTATTTTATCCTCTGTGATTCCGATAGGGCCAGTAAACACCTCAGTCACTGAGGAGAAAGAGTGGATCAATAGAAATAAAGACTATATATCACACAGCAGCCACCACATCCTCCTTTATTGCTGGGCTCTACAGTATGTAGGTGAAGTCTGACTAGCTTGGAAGATCTGTTGACTGTAGGCTGTTTATCATCGACTCTCCTTAAAGCCCCTGGCTCCTTAATGATATTATGATATATGATGCCGTATGTTATTTCTATTTACCACACTGAAAAGTCCGTGGCAGTATGGAAAAGGCAAATACAGGTGTAGAGTAGACAACACTACAGTTAAAATCAACCACAATAAACCTTGCTGGAGCATTTTCTATCATTCATATTTGTCTGTATTTCATCGTGCTATGCTCTCCTCATTCGCAAGGACACCAAGCCCTTTCCAACTGCTAGCGTGTCCTTGAACCCGCGGTTGCCGTAGAAATAGATGACTCTCGGCGCGTCTCGGCTCTTACTTGGAGCTAGCTAGCAGCCACATGGGCTAGGCCACCCACCGGGCAGGCAATGAATAATGCAGGAGGCTGGATGGCTGCGTTCTCCTCATCTACTGGTTCATTTGAGAGGCGCTGTGGAGGGATGGGAGAGACGGAAGGTCTTCCTATCGGTCACTGTCATGCTACCCGCGCCGGCGCAGTTCTGTTTGTCTGTAAAGAGGTCAGAGTAGATTGGAGCGTCCTGGTCCTGTGGTAACACTCATTATCACCCAGACAGATTAAGATCATTCACCAGTGAGATTGGTCGGCACCGCAGAGAGCCAAAGTCGGGTCAGGGAAATGGTGGAACAGATTAGTGGGGATCATCGCATGGAGATTCACATTTTCGCTAGTCTGTAGAAATGCACAGGGTGTGCTTAGTATGCATATGAGTGTGGATGAAGAAATCTAGCCAGAACACAATCTCGTTATTCTCCCTTCTCACTTCCTCTCCTTCAGTATCTCTCCCTGTCTGTCTCTCCATCTCTCTCCTGTTGGGTTCTCAGTATTTCTCCCTGTCTGTCTCTCCATCTCTCTCCTGTTGGGTTCTCAGTATCTCTCCCTGTCTGTCTCTCCATCTCTCTCCTGTTGGGTTCTCAGTATCTCTCCCTGTCTGTCTCTCCATCTCTCTCCTGTTGGGTTCTCAGTATCTCTCCCTGTCTGTCTCTCCATCTCTCTCCTGTTGGGTTCTCAGTATCTCTCCCTGTCTGTCTCTCCATCTCTCTCCTGTTGGGTTCTCCGTATCTCTCACCCCTTTCACCCCTTCTCTCTAAACTTTCTGGACATTTAAACATCAGAGAGAGAACATGGAGGTGTTTTTGAGATGATGCATTTACTTTACATTTCCTTGTTATCCAGAACCCCACTGGTGCTGATCCAATTTGTTCGATGGGCTGCTTACTGAACACAGGAACACATTGTCACTTGGTAGACATCCAATGACACAGAAAAAACATTGTCATCTGGTAGACATCCGCCAATGACACAGGAACATGTGTTGTCACCTGGAAGACATTAGCCAATGACACAGGAACACATTGTCACCTGGTAGACATCTAATGACACAGAAAAAAACCTTGTCACCTGGTAGACATCCCCCAATGACACAGGAACATGTGTTGTCACCTGGAAGACATTAGCCAATGACACAGAAACACATTGTCACCTGGTAGACATCACATGATGACACAGAAACATGTGTCTCATGTGTCATCTGGTACAGTCAGTGGCTCTACTACAGGACAAAGCCATGTCCTGTTAACATATGACATTATATCCAGTGTTAGACATTGGTTTTAACTACCTTGCTTTTACACTAATACATTGCACAACACACACCGATAAACACACACACGCTCCAAACTGCACACTCACAGTCTTGGGGGGGAAAGTAGATGGAGGGTCCATGTATACCCATCCCTCTCCTGCTCCGCAGTGTCTGATTGATTTGAGCATAAAGGCATTAATTGTGCTCAGTACCGAGCCATTAAACCTGGCTGTGATCTCAGCGTTAAGTGTGGCCGAATCTGAGAGTGTGTGGCGCTGAATTATTCACCTCCCCCTCACTCCTCCACCTCTTTCTCTTGCTTTCTCCTCCCTCTCTCGGTCTTCCTCTCTCCTCCCCGGTTCCCTCTGCCCCCCCCCCCTCCTCCCCCTCTCTAGTTCCTGTACTGTCAGCCCGGGGGCAAAGCTCCACCATTACTCCTGTTCGTTTCAGAATTCCCAGCTCATCCACCACACAGCACATCTCTGCCTGGGCCTGACTGTCCTGACTGCCACTGGGCACCGTAAGACACACCCTAGGAGGCAGGGAGGGAACCCAAGTGTCCACACACACGCTTACTGTGCAGGAAAATGCCCTTTGCAAAGGATAGGCAGCATCAATCTCACAGTTATATGAGCCTCTGTTTTTGTAGTTCCTCTTGGGGTCAGTTAAGGGCCGTTTTGGTCTTGTTGGCCTGTGTTGCCTGAAATGGGGCAAAGCATTCTATTTTGATTGTTGTGATTCCCCATATAGTAGCGTGGCCAACCCCTTCTGCCCAAAGTGGCTGTAAACATGCTTTGGTGATGAAATGTAACCCTCTGATGTTATAAAATACATTTCACCAAGACAACTGCGATTCTTCATGTTCTGAGTCATTTCAGTGTGTTTTTTCTCCCAACTTATTTTTAACAATAGATACATAAGTGGGATTTTGTAACCTAATACGTCTAGTCATATGCAGTTGCTGTTTTTAGCGCTTTATATTTGGTCATTGTATTTGGTTTTTTCAGACAGCAAGCTAAATAAACTGGGGAGCTGTCATTCCAAACCCCATTGTTGGTGGAGTGTTTATGCTATGACCAACCTTGATATAAGCGACGTGATAGAATTAACGTTATGTCAAGATTGGGCTTGACATAACGTAAACAAATAACCATGCTGACAAATTACCAGTGGACTAAATTAACGGTAAACAAATAACCCTGTTAAATGTACACTAGCTATCGCCTTCAAATAACGTTTGCTGATTAATTTAACACTCACGTTCATGTCGTTTCTAGGTAGCCAGTAAAGCACAAAAATGCAGGCAACATAATTTCCTTACAATGGCGGTGAAAGCGTTACTTTTGCTTGGCCCAGCTACCATCATGTAAAAAATATATCAATTGAAAACATACTAAGAACGTTAGGTATTTATTTGCATTCGCACTGACGTCATTAAACAAAAACATCAAAAAATTATTTTATTACCTTCCTCTGGCCGGATAGAACTGCCTCGCGGGCCACATTCGGCCCTCGGGCCATAGTTTGCCTACCCCTGCTCTAACCTTAGCTTTACATAGCATTCTTTTACTGCAACTAAGCGCATTAGGCAGCAATGGGGTGCTTGCTTTTGCCTCCGTTGAATGAAATCCCTTACCATGTTTGCCCTGATGTATGGGTTTCATGAAAAGTCGCTTTAGAATTTTGTTTGCTAGTAGGCTACACCAAAACATTTTTTTCTGGTATTTTCGGTGGATTAATGTTTGTCCACAGAAAAATTGGATGTGAAACTGGTTATTGTCATTGTAGAAAAATATCATAATGATTGTAATGTTTGTTGCTACTTCCATTTAGTTATTGTGAATATTGCAACGTCAGCCTCTTGTCTTGGAAGTGCATCAAGCCGCATTCCTCTTTCCTAAGTCTTATTCACTAATATGCCATACAGTGTTGATTGGCTATTAACTCCTGATGTATAACCAATCTGATCATACAGAGGGTGGCACATTGAAGCAGAAACCTTTCTGAGACATGCATCTGCTAGAGACACACATTCAAAACAAAGTGCTTCATCTGCAGTCATATCAAACGTCAAGCCGGTGAGCGGTGTAGCCATCTGTAGTTCCAAGGGGTTTTCATGGTGACTAGTCCCTCTGGTTGTGGTTTAAAGACAGGGTCACACTGGAGTCGTGGAAAAGGACTAAAGTGTGTTTTCGTGTGCTGCTCTGCTAAGAAACATGCAAGCCAAAAGATGTTCTTCTGCTTGAGTAGAAACAGCGGACCTGACCGTTGAGTAAATGAAATTGCCCACATCTAAAGGAAATTACAGGACCTGCTTGCACTTAACTTATAAAGTGTGTTGAGGCAGTGGAAGTTGAGAGACTCAAGATGTGATGAAAACTGTATCTCGGGCCAGCTGTCAAACAATAGGATTGTATTCATGATGGGCAAATACAGTAAAGTGGTGATGGATGAGTAGGCAAAAAAAAATAATCCTGGATTTGTTTCATTTGGCCACAAAAATGAAAACTGCAGAGGACAATTAAAAAATGTTCAAACAGTCCTTTCTCCTAGTCATTCTTACATCATGCTTTTCCCTATTGTATGACACACATTCTTAGCCCTTTTGAATTATTTTGTTCAGGACTGTGTCCCAAAGGCCTATGAAGGGTTGGATGGTTTGATACTTAGCTATGCTGCACAGTCAGTCTCTGAACAGAGGCAGCAGACAACAACGCGAGCTTTTCACATATAGTAGGGTTAGGGCTGGGCCTAATTTGTCTGTGTGTGTGTGTTAGTGTGCGTGTGTCATTGGTGGGTTGGTCTGGACTGTTGACTGGAGACGCCCCTTACAGCTATAAATAGTTCTTCATCTGGCGTTAAGTGAGGAGGTGGAGGGGAGGTGGAGGGGAGCTACATCCTCTGCTGTAGAGATCTGAATTATTGAGAAGTGGAGGACTAGAGAGGCCAGTGTGAGTTTCTTGGTTTGTGTGTGTGTGTGGAACCGCCTGCTGTTAATGACGATATGTGTTTCTTGGTGAGCTTGAGGATTGTTTATGTAGCAGAGAAACTGACCGTTCTCCCCTATCACTCAGCGCCATCTTCTGGCCACAGTTACAGTGACTAACACGACTTCAACCTGATGTGGACCTGGTACCACAATGCATAATCTATACTTATATTAAAGATCAGCCTACGAGTGGCTTGGGCCACTGTGTTGAAATGATGATTCATTGCGCCTCTAACACGGGCCAGTTTCCTGGGGGTACAGAGATATTGCATAGGCAATAGGCAACAGTGTAATCACATCGAGATTACATGCTGGGTTTATTGTCTGTTGGTGTACAAGCCTGGCCAGCCAGGCGATTGGGTTTACATATTAAAAATGCACAAGAATTAAGCAACCTAGTGTTTAATGATGACCAGCTCACCCTGGCATATGCTGTGGATGGCAATAATGTCCTAGTGATTCTATGTGTGATAAAACCTGGGTGATAAAGTGTATGCAGGAAGTGTAATAAAGAAAACACCTCGTAACTACGTAAACACTATGTCACTATAATCAGTCATAGGTAAGTAAGGTTTTATCCTCTCAGTAAGGACCTAGGCTCTTGGTAGTGAAACAATCGGCTTATACTTTTTGATGCATGGCTTGATATTTCCAGACTGATTTAGTTTTTCTTACTTGCTCATTATTGCTGATCCGTTGGTGGCACTGTTTGCCAATAGCGTCTCAATGTACAACATCGTACAACATAGCAGGAATGGTTTTCTAGCCTGTTTGGAAGAGGACGTCTATGATGCGCCGTGAATGACTGACTTGGTATCTATTGTTTCTTGTGTGGGCAAGGTTTGTACTGCATACACGCCGACCTTCAATGTTTCTCTGTCTCTGGTCGTCTAAGACGTCTTCCTCTCCATCTCTGCCTGGGTCTTTGTCTGTCACACCGGTCAGGTATTCTGCAACTGTGTAGTCTTTGCCTCTGCCTTGGTCTCTTTCTCTCTCAGTGACTCTCCGTCCTTCTCTGTCTCCACAGTGAGCACCTGTCCTGTTCCTTCACCTTCTTCTTGCACGGGGAGAGCAACGTGTGCACCAGTGTGGAGATCGCCCAGCACCAGCCTGCCTACCACATCACAGAGGAGCACACCTGCCTGGCCCAGACCTCCTCTGGGCCTGTACAAGGTGAGACCCACTCCGGGAGGCCAGGGAGGCGTAGGAACCAACAAACCACAGCTTGTTTGTAGCGAGCAGATCTCCCTTGTTTACTTCTTTGTTTACTTATCTGGAAAAATAATCCGATTTTCTTTGGTGGGGGAAATGTTATGTGGCAGTTGCTGCAGCTGTTACACACATCATTTTAGTAAATGTTAAGATAATTCCAAGATGTTATCGTCATATTAAGAATATTAGCTAATGTTCCGGGAATGTCCCTTTGTGGCTGGTACCTGGCTAGCCTAGCCTTATCATCATTATCATCTATCATATACTTTAGGAGATTTTTATCAAAACAACAGCTATTCTTCCATATGTCTGTCCTCTTGTCTCTCGGCTTGTCCATCAATCTGTCTCGTCCCTGCACCTGTTGCCTCTGTAGTGATACTGAGTCCGTATGGTCTGGCGGGCTCTCTGACGGGCCAGGCCTACAAGATGAGTGACCCAGCCGTGAGGAAGCTGATGGAGGAGTGGAGCTACTTCTACCCAATGGTGTTACAACACCACAGAGAGGGGTTCACGGGGGGAGTCAACAGAGAGGGCACTGACCCGCCCTGTGACCCCCACACCCATGTGGCTGTGGAGGTCATTGTAGGTACGTATTGGGATACTTAAAACACTCCTGCTTCATTTGGATGCGACTGAATGGAGAGAAATATGTTTATTTGGAGAACATTTGCTGTTTATATGTAAATGAGCAATGGGCCGTAGCACAGAAAACAATAGGCCTTTAGGGAGCGAAGTGTATTCATATTGCGTTACTGAAAAGTGTCTTTATCAGGTTAAAAGAGGGAACTTCATTACATGGAGTCTCTTTGAAGCATAACTATTTTTTGTGCAGTTGGTTTGTTCCTGTGTTCTTAAGAGTCGCACAGTCTAGGAGCATTGAGGTAAGAAGGAAACACCAGAAGAAAGGAGAGAGGACCTCCCTGAAACTCCAGGGAGGGACGGTTTGATCTAATCATTCTGTCAATTTGCTGCCTGGCTCTACATCATTCATTAAGACTGATTAAAAACGGGTTGTCCTAACCCTCTATCCAGCACTACCCATGGCTAGAGGGTACAGGTCCCTGGAGGTTGAGGATACAGGACCCTTGGGGTGGAGGATACAGGACCCTTGGGGTCAAGGTCACAGGACCCTCAGAAGATGAGACAGGGTTCTGGGTTAGCCCTGGGTAGAGGGTACAGGTCCCTGGAGGTTGAGGATAGAGGCACATTGGTGTAGAGAATGATCCAGAAGGTCGAGGCTTTAGGGCCCTGAGGGTCGAGGATGCAGGACTTCAAACAGGGGATACAGGACCCTGGGGATGGAGGCTTCAGGGCCTTGGGGTTAGAGGATACAGGTCCCAGAGGGTCAAGGTCACAGGACCCTCAGAAGATGAGACAGGGCTCTGGGTTAGCCCTGGTTAGAGGGTACAGGTCCCTGGAGGTTGAGGATAGAGGCACATTGGTGTAGAGAATGATCCAGAAGGTAGAGGCTTCAGGAGCCTGAGGGTCGAGGATGCAGGACTTCAAACCGTACCATTTTGTCTTGTTTCAGGTGGTGTAAGAATGATCTACCCAGCAGCCTTTGTGCTGGTTGCCCATAGCGACCTGCCTGTGGAACAACCCCCACCCGCCTCTGGAGCCCAGGGGCTCAGCAGAGACCCCTCCCACTGCAGCATTCCCTTGACACCGCCCACCTCACCTGAACAGCCCTGCTCTGGTATGCCTTTAGCACCGCACCATTCCACCATCAGAAACTCCAGAACTTGACCCAAAAGAATTGTATATCCAAAAGGCTAACACTTAATCAGCTCTACTTGTACAACTAAACAACTGTAATCCATGACCCAATTCTAAATGCAATCTTCAGCTCCTAATCAACATTTAATTAAGTCCGCTTGATGAATATCTAACAAATGAGGAAAAAACAGCTGATACAAACATCATGCGTCAGCGGGAAGAGTACTTGTGTCTGACTAAAGTGCTTCAACAGTCAAGTGTCGTAAAGTTTCTCCTGTCATGTTTGTTTTAAACATCTTGCCACGGTAAGGAAATCAATCAATAATCTAATATGTTTTCCATTTCAGCGGACAGTGGCTTTGTGACAACAGTGTCCAGCATCCTCCCTGCACAGGAAAGTGCAATGGTCACCAATCACAGCCCAAAGCATTCTGGGAAGAAACTGACCAATCAGGTTGTGCATCAAGCATGGAAGGAGTGTTGTCTGAACCAACTGCAGCACAGGTGAGTGTCCAGAGTGGCTACTGGTTGAATGTGGCACAGAGCCAATCAAAGCACTATACAGCGCTGGAAACAATTATGAGACCGTTGCACCTTTTTCTTTCCTTTCCATAAATGTTGAACAGGAACATTTTAAGTGAGGAACATTAGATTTAAATTTAAGAGGCCACTGCAAATTGAAACCTTTTGTTCCTCTCTTAAAAATGTCCTTTACAGCTTTTTTGGAAAGGAAACAAAAAGGTGCAGTGGCCTCTTAATTTTTCTGAGAGCGGTATATATATATATATTCTAATTGTAGAGCTGTATATATATATATTCAAATTTTAGAGCTGTATATAAATATATTGTAATTAAAAAGCTGTATATAAACATTGTAATTGTTGAGCTGTATATGTAGATATTGTAATTGTAGATCTGTATATCTCTTGCTATGTGATTGTCGGTTCTCTTTGTGCCCACAGATGCAGTGTGCCCAGTGGTGTGACGCCAAATAAGGAGGCGCCAGACGGAGAGATCACCTGGGACTTCACTGACCCTGGGGAGAGGGCACCCTGCAGCTGCTCCAGGTTGGCATGAGAGTTGGCATTAGGGGGTAGTGCCCCACCTGTTAGCACTGCCACATGGCGCCACCTAACAAGACATCTGCACTTTATTTAAGTACATTACTTTCATTGAACGTAGCGATTTTGTATTATGATGTAAAGGTGTTCTCACAAGCTGATAGACATTGATACACATTGGAAAGGGTTCTGCATGATTCGATCCTTTTTGTGTTAAATCATCTTGTTTTTAGGTCGAAGTTTCATTGGCTTTTTAATATAGCCATATATTGCTGTCACTGTTCACAGCTTAATAAATGCTTCAAATCAACACATAATGAACTACGCAACTGTTAAGAAAATGCATGTCAATGCAAAAATACTTTGTACTTTTACTATTACAGTACTTTTACTGTACTTTCACTATTACAGTAACGTGTATTACTCAAACTGTGTTTAATTCCTGATTTGCCCTTGTCTCAGAACTCATCTGAATCTGTGCAGCGCTAGTTTGGCTCTTAGACATGTACACGGAGCCTGGTTCTCAAGCAAATAATGTATATGCTCACTTCCTGTGTAGACAAGCAAGAAATCTTATGCTGACTCCATTTACATTGGATGTTCCACTGCTGATATAACTAGTCTGCTTTTGTCAAATACAGTAGTGTTTGCAATAATGTTTGCCGAAAAAAGCGGTATCAAATCCCCTTTAGAATTGTATATAGGGAAGGTATAAAACATGTTCTTCATTATTTGGCTTGTGCACTCAACCACACAGAAAAATATGTTTCATTAATTGACCTTTAACATAAACAATGATCACGTGAATGAAGTGGAAAATTAGGTCTAATATGCTAAAAACTAAATATCAGCACATAACCCTCACCTGCCATGTTTTCCTGTTGCGTCTTTTTAAAGGGTAAAGCAGCAGCAGAAACAACAGCAGATGAACATCTCCTCCGCCAACCCCCCACCCGGCGCCAACACCACCCCCACCTCCGGCCCAGCCCTCCCCCCTCCCTCATTGCCTAAGCACAAGGCCACTGACAAGTCAGAGAAACCCGACAAACAGCCCAAGAGGGTTGCCACCACGACCCCCTTCCACCACCGTAGATCGGTTGGTCAGGAGGCCTGCCTGGAACAGGACTCCGCAGGAGGTTCCCAGCTAGGCCTAGTCACCCTGGACCCTCCCCTGGATCCCTCACCCAGCTGCAAGTACCGAAAGCCCCACTCAGCAGGCAGGAAAGCCCAAGAGTCCCTGCTTCATTCCCCCATTTCCCCATTACCACCTACTCTCAGCCCTCATCCGCGGGTGGGGCAGGATCCTGAGGTACTGGCCCCCTGTCCAGACGGGGCATCAGGCATGGGGGTGATGGAGCACAGTGAGACAGCTCTTTACGCAGCCCCTCTGGGGCCCAGGGAGAGGGAGGCCGGGGCCGGCTGGTGGAGGGGCTTTAGGACTCCCAGGACCGACAAGGCTGAGTTCAGGCCCCCGGAGCTCCCCAGTGACAGAGTGGAAATAAAGACGGAGACACAGGCCACTGAGGGAGCTGCACTGAAGCGGTAAGAGAGAGAGAGAGCTGTGCCTCCTTCAGTCACCTGAACATAAACACACTCCAGCACCTGTCTCATTTCCCTCCTCTCTCCAGACTATTCACGCAGACTCAAAACCGCTTCAAACTCTCGGAGGAGTACATCCAGAGACTGGGTCTCCTGGAGCAGCCGGGTGGAGAGGACACCGGGGACGACCCTTACGATTTCAAGGAGGGTGACATTGAGTACAGCTTCCCCAACTCCAAGAGGCTTAAGGGGCCGGGCCGGGATTCCCACAAGAGAGGCCCCAAGGTGACGAAGAGGGTTCTCGCAACTCTCTCTGTGTTGATGATGTCTGTTATTGCTTTACATTGTTAACAATATAATATGTTTAACAACATTGTTAGGAGCTGTAATTGGTGCATGTGACCAATAAACGTTGATGTGAAGGGGAGGGGCTAAATGTTCTATATCTGTTCCAGGGAGAGGAGGTCACCAATGGTGTGCTGCCTGATGGAAAAGACGCCATGTCCATCTTCATCTCCTCTCCTAAAGCAGGTGAGGAGTTGGGTGTTGAGTTCCTATACATATTTTACATTTTAAATCAATAGCTCCTCCAGGTGTGGGGTTGGTTCTGAGAGTTGAAGTCCTTTGTTTATGCGTTTTTAGATGATGACTCGGCCCAGGACGACACAGCATCCAAAGCCCAAAACCCTCCTCTAACCAGGGAAACGGATCTGGTGGTCCTCATCTCAGACCTGGAGAACATATTTGACGAGGATGATGATGAACTTGGGGTGAGACTTGTTTCATCATTTCGCTGGTGGTCTAAAATATGTTCCATTTCAATTCCTGCTTTGCGCAGCAATGAAATGCAACTTACATCTCTGTTGTATAATAATTTGTAGACTGCTTGCCCCAACCAGCACACAGCCAGGGTTCCGGCATCAGGTGAAGATCGAAGAGAAGGCAGAGTGGCCGTGCCCTATCCTTCAAGTGAGTCCCATCTTCACGCGGACGCATTGAACCGTTTGTTGTTCAATGGGTGTTAGCCTAGCTTAGCATAGTGTCACTGTGAAATGTGGGTAAAAATAAGATTTCATCAGAACTGCCTCTTTTTGTCATATCTCACTCTCTGTGTCACTCTCCTTGTCTCTTTCTGTTGTTTCTCCTCCCATTATCTCCTCCCCCACCCCTCTTTCTCTCCATTCAGCAGTAGCAGACCTCCAGCGAATGTTCCCCACACCTCCTTCTCTGGAGCAGCACCCGGCCTTCTCCCCTAATATGAGTTATCGTGACACCCCAAGCCAGGAGCCCCCAGCCCCCTCAGGGGGCTCTGACCACCTCCTGGGCCCCCTGTCCTCCACTCAGCTCCAGGAGTACCGGATGGAGGTAGAGGAAGGCATGGCCAGTCCTAAACCTGAAGACATCAAGGTGAGACCTCACAGAAGCAATGCTATTTAAAGTATTATGTTCTGCCAACAGGCATATCATTGTAGAAATATATAATGGACAATATGCACACATATTTTCATGTGAATCATGGTATTGACGTTATCAGCTGTGTCATAAGGGACATTATGTTATCTATTGATGTGGCCAAATAAGTTGATATAGCTGGTGGTAATATGGTGAGTGGAAGTACTTTGAAAAGGTAGCCGAAGGGCACCGCGCAGCATTAATGAAACCTAACCCGGTTAACTGTATTAACAGTTGATCCACTCAATCTGGCCGGCAAAGCAGATGGACTAATCTGGAGGTTTGTCATAAGGTTGCCATGTGCTGGATTTAGTGTTTGCCCCTCCTCACAGCTTAGACAAAAGGCTCTCTGCTTGTTTACCTGAAACTCTCAAACTGACTATAACAAAATTGTACAGCCTAGTGTTAACTAGCTTTGCCAAACGATCACTTTACAGTGGATGGTTACAACTTTTCCTGCACTTTGGATATGAAATTAAACGACTATGAAAAAAGCAGACAGCAACAATTTAGTTAGGTAAAACATTTAGAAATTACAGCAATTTGTCCCTTAGGGAATTGGACAAATTCACAATGTGTATCAGTTAGAGGTTTAATCTGGACTGGACTGATAGGGGACTTCCTGGTACGTATAACCAAACACCTGAAGGCTCCTCACCTCGCAGCCTCACAGTGCCTGTTTAACCGTGTGATTGTCTCTCCGGGACGCATTGCGATGCCACTGGAACCCGTTGCAATGAGCTCTCGTTCCCCGCCCCCTCTGCAGGACTTCTCATTTGTGTACCGTGTCCCCTCCGTCCAGCCACAGACGGGCTGCTCTATGTTTGCTCCGCTGCGGACCCTCCCCAGCCAGTGTCTGCCCCCCCTCAAGGTGCCTGACCAGTGTTACTACCGGCCCTCCTGGGCCCTGCTGCCCAAGATGGAGCACTTCTCCTCCCTGCCACCCTCCCATCACGCCCCCTTCATGAGAGGAGGATATGTGTAAGTACTGTGCCAGGCCAGGTTCCACGACTGTCAGTGTTCTGTTATGTGGCAGTGTACTGTTATGTGGCAGTGAACTGTTATGGAGCAGTGTACTGTTATGGAGCAGTGTGCTGTTATAGAGCAGTGTACTGTTATGGAGCAGTGTACTGTTATGTGGCAGTGTAATGTTATGGCGCAGTGTGCTGTTATGGAGCAGTGTACTGTTATGTGGCAGTTTACTGTTATGGAGCAGTGTGCTGTTATAGAGCAGTTTACTGTTATGGAGCAGTGTACTGTTATGTGGCAGTGTAATGTTATGGCGCAGTGTGCTGTTATGGAGCAGTGTACTGTTATGTGGCAGTGTACTGTTATGGACTAGTGTACTGTTATGGAGCAGCGTAATGTACGTGGCAGTGTACTGTTATTGAGCAGTGTGTATGGCACAGTGTGTCTCGAAACACCAGTTTAAATGTTTTTTCCCCGTGTCCTTCAGCAATGTCCCGAGTGTTGGAGACCAGGAGTACGCCCAGATGAGCACCAGTGCCCCGTTCACAGGCACCACCAGCGGCATCCTTCCTTCCCCCTCCCGCTTCTCCGTCCCCACCCCTCGTACCCCCCGCACCCCCAGGGGGGTGGGCACGGCCAGCGGGCAGGGCTCAGTGAAACAGGAGGGCACCGGGACGGAGCTGAGCTCCCCTGCCTCCACGCCCTCCACCAGCCTGCCCATGAGCTCTGTGGCGGAGCCCCACGCGTCTGGCCCGGCCCTGCCCGAGGCCCACAGCCTGTACTCCACCCTGCTCCTCTCGGACTCCGTCCTCAACGTTTTCAAGGACCGCAACTTTGACAGCTGCTGCATCTGCGCCTGCAACATGAACGTGAAGGGCGCCGATGTGGGCGTGTACATACCCGACTCCACCCTGGAGGACCAGTACCGCTGCATGTGTGGCTTCAGCGCCATCGTCAATCGCCGCCTGGCACACGGCACGGGCCTCTTCCTGGAGGACGAGCTGGACATCTTCGGGAGAGGCTCTGAGGTGGGCCGCGCGGCCGAGAGGAGGCTAGCTCTGTGCCGCCGGGACCCGCCCATGGGAGACCCTCGGGCCAAGCGCCTGCAGGATTCTTCCCCCGCACCCTCCTCCGTCATGGTGCTCCTCCAGGAGCAGTGCTCTCAGCCCATCTCGTCCCTTGCCTCCCTGCACCTCCCTCCTGCCTGCTCGTGCCACGGCCGCCAGGGGGCCCTGCTCCAGAACTGGATGTCTGATAAGCAGTGGGCGGATGGCAGTGACGCGTGTGAGGAGTGTTACAATGCTCTGGTCCAGGGCCAGCAGTATGTGGACAACCCCGCCGGGGGGAAAGTAGATCTGGCTGTCGTGAGGAGAAATGCTCTACATCCCTGGCCTCACAGCAACGGTAAGGAGTGCCCCTCAGGGACAATGCCATTGGGCGGTGCTCATTGGAAGATGACAAAAAGGATAACCGTAGGAATGACAGAGTAGGTGACAGTTGTGATGACATTAGGGATGACAGGGTAGGTGATAGTGGTGATGACAGTAGAGATGGCAGGGTAGGTGATTTTGGTGATGACATTATGGATGACAGGGTAGGTGATAGTGGTGATACCAGAGTAGGTGACACTGGTGATGACAGTAGAGATGGCAGGGTAGGTGATTTTGGTGATGACATTAGGGATGACAGGGTAGGTGATAGTGGTGATACCAGAGTACGTGACAGTGGTGATGACAGTAGAGATGACAGGGTTGTCACGTTGCCACCTCAAGACGGGCATTCCTCTGATGGGGTGGCTATCCGGCGTTCGACGTCGCCGGTCTTTTAGTCACCGTCGTGTGTGTTTTGTCCTGTTTTCCCCATGTCCTGTGAACGCCTCCCTCCCTGATTCCTCGCAGGTGCTGCCTGTTTCCTCAGTACATAAGCCCTTGTGTGTCTGGTCTCTGTGTCCGTGATTGTTACACGTTACGTGTTGTAGGAGCTGCGGTTCTCCTTAGCCTAGAAGGCTTATTTCATTTTTTGCACAGCGGTCTTAATAAACGACCTTCTGTTTTGCCACTCCTGCGCCTTGGTCCGGTTATTCGCCACACGTTACAAGGGTAGGGGATTTTGGTGATGACAGATTTGGCAACAGTGGTGATGACAGTAGGGATGACAGGGTTGGTGATAGTGTTGTTGACAGAGCAGGCGACAGTGGTGATGACAGTAGGGATGTCAGGGTTGGTGATAGTGTTGTTGACAGAGCAGGCGACAGTGGTGATGACAGTAGGGATGTCAGGGTTGGTGATAGTGTTGTTGACAGAGCAGGCGACAGTGGTGATGACAGTAGGGATGACAGTGTAGGTGACAGTTTTGATGACAGTAGGGATGACAGTGGTGAAGAAAGTAGGGATGACAGTAGGGATGACCGTGTAGGTGACAGTTGGTATGACAGTGGGGAAGGCAGTTGGGATAATGGTAGGGAATACACACCTTGTTGTGATAGATAAAGGAAAGGTTATAGAACCAGTTCTTCTTATATTAAAAAGCAAAGTAGATCAATCCAGTCACTTAAAATGTAAATCTGGACGACTCTGTGACACAGCCTGTTGAATATTTTATAATGTAATGGTTATTTAATGTGCGTCTCCTGTCCCCCCAGTGCTGGACATCAGCATGCTGTCTTCCCAGGATGTGGTTCGTATGCTGCTGTCCCTGCAGCCCTTCCTCCAGGACGCCATCCAGAAGAAACGGACGGGCCGGACCTGGGAGAACATCCAGCATGTCCAGGGTCCGCTCACATGGCAACAGTTCCACAAGATGGCAGGCAGAGGCTCTTACGGTAACCCAACAGGGACACCTTGGACTTGTCCTCCCTTCCTTCCGTTTGGGAGCAGACAGTTCTACGTTCGCTATTTGTCGTTTAGGTCTTACCACCTATTGCGGGTCCAGTTAAGCATCCCGTAATGCATGAGGTGGTGTTTCCTCCCTCCAGGGTCGGAAGAGTCGCCAGAGCCCCTGCCCATTCCCACCCTGCTGCTGGGTTACTACGACTACTACGACCGTAACTTCCTGGCCCTGTCACCCCTGGCTCTGCCCTTCTGGGAGAAGCTGCTGTTGGAACCGTACGGAGGACAGAGGGATGTGGCCTTCCTGGTGCTCTGCCCCAACTCTGACCCCCTGCTGGCCGGGGCAAAAGTCTTCTTCCAGGAGCTCAGTGCCGTCTATGAGGTAGGTCTTGTCAGATCCTTTCTGTTTGGAATTCAAGTCTGTGGAAAGGCAAAAGAAAACAAGCTTGGACCCTGTGTTGTATAGTCTCCCTGGGTGTGTGACCCATAGCCCTTGACCCCTAAAAGTGTGTGATCGATAGCCCTTGCCCCCTAAAAGTGTGTGATCGATAGCCCTTGCCCCCTAAAAGTGTGTGATCGATAGCCCTTGACCCCTAAAAGTGTGTGATCGATAGCCCTTGCCCCCTTAAAGTGTGTGATCGTTAGCCCTTGACCCCTAAAAGTGTGTGATCGATAGCCCTTGCCCCCTTAAAGTGTGTGATCGTTAGCCCTTGACCCCTAAAAGTGTGTGATCGATAGCCCCTGCCCCCTTAAAGTGTGTGATCGTTAGCCCTTGACCCCTACAAGTTTGTGATCGATAGCCCTTGACCCCTAAAAGTGTGTGATCGATAGCCCTTGACCCCTAAAAGTTTGTGATCGATAGCCCTTGACCCCTTAAAGTGTGTGATCGATAGCCCTTAACCTTCACCTGTGTCAATTTTCAGACCTGTCGGCTGGGAAAACACAGGCCGCTGGCGAAGGTCTCCAGAGATGGCCTGGTGCGTGTCGGGGCAGTGGATCCAGACACAGAAGAAGAGACGGAGAAGGAGATGCAGGAGGAAAAGGAGAAGGAGAGGCAAGAGGAGAAGGAGAAGGAGAGGCTGGAGGAGGAGCAGGTGGACCAGTGGTTCACAGGGCAATGGGCTGGACAGCAACACAGCCAGAACCTCAACAAACTGAAAATCTTCGCCCGGGTGTGCAGGAAGCAGCTCGGTAAGACTTTATGATTGAGCTTTTCCTGATGAATGGACATCGTTCCATGTGGGACTTGATTAGTTATGTCTATTGATCCTCTTTTTTTTATGTTTGCGTGATAGAAATCAACCTCTCGAGAGGTGGATTTCTCCAAACTGTTTTTCCACCAACTGCTTCCTTCATTTCGAATGTGTCTCCTCGCCTCTGCGTTTTCCTCCATCCAGGTCCGCAGTTGTCTGCCTTGTCCGTAGACAGCAGTCTGTTGCTACCCCATAAACCTCAACCTCCCCCAGAATCTCCACCCTCCACTGCCCAGCACGCCCCCTCCTCCAGCCAGCCCCCCTCTGGCCCTGGGGCCCTGGCTGAGGGACAGCCAGCAGTCCCCCAAGCAGCACCCAGCTCAGGAAGCACCCCCACAACAGCAGCCTCGGCTCAGACATGTCCAGCAGAGGCCAAGGGTGCCCCCAACGTCACACCACCACCAGCACCACCCAGTCAGCCAGCCGAGACCCCTGAGAGGTGACTCCCTATCCTCCTATATCATTGCCGTATATTATTGTAGTATCACTATAGTACTACTATTTTAGGATTCACTGTTCTGCCAGATGAATATGTATATATAGATGTTCAACATGTCACTACCATCTTTCCAGTGTGGCGGAGCGGGAACGAATAGGCATTCCCACGTTGGCCGACTCGGCCGATAGCCACGCCCATCCGCCGGCCATCGTCATCTACGTGGTGGACCCCTTTTTGTGTTCGGGCCGAGTGCGGGATGGAGAAGGAGGCGAGGAGGAGGAGGGAGAGGAGGCGGAGACGGACAGTGTGTGGTTACTTGGGTTACTGCGTTGCTACACCGAGATGCTAGAGACACTGCCAGAGAGCATGAGGCCGGCACTAGTCTTACAGGTAGGAACCGCTGTGCGCGGCCTCAGACAGCCACTACACATTGACTTCTGTCTGACTACCTCGCATACAAATCCGCTTTGTACTTATATACGTTGGTCAGCGTGTACCCATTACATTTCAATGTATGTCCATAGTATAGTAGACGTATGCCATTGTTTAAGTATATGTGCTATACTATATTTGGCCTTGAGGTGGAAGTATTTACCGGTACATATATACCTGGAGGATATCTCAGGCAATGTTTCTTCATCAAAAACCCCTGCCGCTTGTGATGGACAACTACCGCGTCACAGTAGGTCTTGGTCACAGTGGAAGGCAGAGCAAACTCACTAAGTGCTTCAGTACACAGCGTTTGTGTTACCTTCATGGCCGCGGTGTTAAAGTAAACCCTGGACACGAAAAGTGTGAAAAGTCCAGGAGGTCAGTGATTGGTGAGATTCTGGAACCGGCTTGTCTGGATCCGTCAATCATACCACACACATGGTCAGCAGTTAATGTGGTGCTACGAGCACGTGCCTGTCTCTTGTGCACCTCACGACCTGGCCGTGATAGCAGGCCTAAATAATAACAGGCAGAAATAATAAGTAGCTTTCTGAGCGTGCTCATCCAGGAGGCACCGTGTCCATTCACACGCCCTGTCCCCTAGGTGGTGCCCTGCCAGTACCTGCTCCAGCCAGCCAGCGGTGAGAGCCCTTTGTACCTGCAGCACCTGCGCTCTCTGGCCTTCTCAGCCTACTCTCAGTGCAGACGCCTCCTACCCACACAGACACACATCAAGTCCCTGACCGGCTTCGGCCCGGCCTCCACCCTAGAAGCTGTGCTGAAGAGCCCAGAGGTGAGGCGTTATGACTGCCTGACCTGCACACACTTCAGTGGCGCGTCCACTTGATCTAGACATCTCTAAACACATGCTTCGTTCCCTCCCAAGCACCCCAGCCCACTACAGGGCTACAGTCCTCCCTACATCCTGGGCCCCACCAGGGCCAAGCAGCCTGAGCCGGGGGAAGTCTGGCCAGAGATCCCCGCTAGGTACAATGTGCTGTTTGTGGGGTACTGCCTCTCCCACGACCAGCGCTGGATCCTGGCCACCTGCACAGACCAACAGGGAGAACTGCTGGAGACCTGCATCATCAACATTGACGTGCCCATCAGGTACAGACAGGGAGACAGACAGGATCTACGGACACGGGTTCAGGAAGCTAATGTCAAAGACGCTCTGGGCTTAGTTCATTTTTAATTTGCATAGTGTAATAGGCCATGTTATCTTTAATATATTATTTTACTATAAGGTTGTTCAACCATTTCATTTTGACAGAGACCATTCAATCAAGATATACTTCAAAGCCATTGAAGATGTCAACAGATTTGACATTAAAACAATCTGTTCCCTCTTCATCCCAGAGCGCGGCGGCCCAAGGTCTCACCCAGGAAGATGGGGTTGCAGAAGTTATGGGACTGGTGTGTGGGCATCATCCAGATGACCTCACTGCCATGGAGGATTGTGATTGGTCGGCTGGGCAGATTAGGACACGGGGAACTGAAAGGTAAGTGCCGTACAGGAGGACGAACCATGTGTTAATATCTATGCCGATATGACGGCTGCACTGTTGATCATATTCGTTTCAATAATTATATATTGTTATGATATTAATGTAGCTGTATTTATTTTTTGCTTTGCATTTCCATTATGCTAATCTGAACTGGTGATTTACAGAGATGTTCCCCATTTAATATCTCTAGTTGATCCACAGGTAAAACAATAAAACATACACTATATTGATCAGGGCCTCCCCCTCTCACCTCCTGTCCCTCCTCTACCCCTCTCCCAACCCCCTCTTCTCCCTCCAGACTGGAGTGTTCTCCTCGGCGAATACTCCCTCCACTCCATCAGTCGCCAGTTGAAGGAGGCGTGTCGTATGTGTGGCATCTCCCCTGGTGACTCCCCCTCCATCCTCAGCGCCTGCCTGGTTGCCATGGAGCCCCAGGGTTCCATTGTGGTGATGCCAGGTTAGCAACAGCTGTTGCACTGGGGACCTCCCAGATCTAACACACATATTGAATACGTTACAGAAGCTGACTGTGGTTGCAGATACAGCATGATGTTATGGCCCAGGGGGGAGGGGGAAGTAATGTGTCTAGCCCCACTGTGACTACAGAGGCAGTCCTAATAAAGGTGGCAGAAGTAATGTGTCTAGCCCCACAGTGACTACAGAGGCAGTCCTAATAAAGGTGGCAGAAGTAATGTGTCTAGCCCCACAGTGACTACAGAGGCAGTCTTAATAAATGTGGCAGATGTAATGTGTCTAGCCCCACAGTGACTACAGAGGCAGTCTTAATAAATGTGGCAGATGTAATGTGTCTAGCCCCACAGTGACTACAGAGGCAGTCTTAATAAAGGTGGCAGATGTAATGTGTCTAGCCCCACTGTGACTACAGAGGCAGTCCTAATAAAGGTGGCAGAAGTAATGTGTCTAGCCCCACAGTGACTATAGAGGCAGTCTTAATAAAGGTTTCAGAAGTAATGTGTCTAGCCCACAGTGACTACAGAGGCAGTCTTAATAAAGGTGTCAGAAGTAATGTGTCTAGCCCCACAGTGACTACAGAGGCAGTCTTAATAAAGCTGGCAGAAGTAATGTGTCTAGCCCCGCAGTGACTACAGAGGCAGTCTTAATAAAGGTGGCAGAAGTAATGTGTCTAGCCCCACAGTGACTACAGAGGCAGTCTTAACAAAGGTGGC
Source organism: Novumbra hubbsi (assembly GCA_016801125.1). Lineage (NCBI taxonomy): Eukaryota > Metazoa > Chordata > Actinopteri > Esociformes > Umbridae > Novumbra > Novumbra hubbsi. The sequence goes on along the minus strand of JACXGK010001383.1, from coordinate 39,831 downwards.
AGAAGTAATGTGTCTAGCCCACAGTGCCTACAGAGGCAGTCTCATAAAGTAATGGCTGGAGGATTGACTCCTAATGACACCTAGCACTAGACAGATCAGTGCACTCTAACTAAGTCACATCGGAGCTAGCGTTAGTGCATGCATAATAATAATGGTTGTACTGTGTGTGTGTGTGTGTGCAGATGCAGTGACTATGGGTTCAGTGTTCGGTCGCAGCACGGCCCTCAACCTGCAGACGTCCCAGCTGAACACCCCTCAGGATGCGTCCTGTACCCACATCCTGGTGTTCCCCACTTCGGCCACCACCCAGCTGGCTGCCAGTTCCTACCCACCAGAGGATAATGCCGGTGAGGGCTCCACGTCGCACCTCCCTGCCGGCGCCGTCGCCTCTGAAAGATGGCGATCGAACACGGTTACTGAATACAGCCAAGGGGTTAAAAGCAACCGTGGACATCTAGAAGTCTGTAGTTGTTTCGGGGAACGGCCAGGTTTAATGTCTGTCAGTAGGTGCTATGGGCAGTGCTCAGTATATTACAGGACCTGTCGGTGGATTAACATGAAGTTCACACATTTGCCCACAAGAGTGTGCAGTTGTCTAAGGATTGTAAGCATGACCCCTTGGATCTGTGGGAGCTCGTAGGGTTTTGGAAGAACTTGGCATGTTATGTATGTAGACTAGATAACTCTGTCCCTCTCCAGATGACATGTTTGACCTGCCTTTCCCTGACGAGCTGGAGAATGACATCGGACATGACATTCTCAACCTACACCCCTCCCCCAACACCTCCCCTGTGCCCTCGCCGGGATCCCCCTCCGGTATGGGGGGAAGCTCCCACTTCCAGCATAACAGGGTGAGTTCAAGAAGCAGCCTAAAGAAATCCATTCCCAAGAACCATGCAGAATGATTCCTGACATGGCCGCCCGTGAGTCCGTCAGTAAGACCCTGTCCGTTACGATGCGGCTCCATGGACCTCTTGTAACATACGGTGTTGTTGTAATATTCCTGAACACCAACATGTGTACTTGAGCGGTCTGGTCTTAGTCGTGCAATGTTCCCTCTGTCCCCTGTGTTGATCCAGAATCAGGGAGAGAGGCTCCTGTCCAGGGAGAACCCTCCGGAAGAGCTGAAACAACAGCCTCTAGCCCTGGGATACTACGTCTCCACTGCCCAAGCCGACAGCCTGCCGCACTGGTTCTGGGCCTCTTGCCCTCAGGCTCAGAACCAGTGTCCACTTTTTCTCAAGGTAAGAAGCGTATGTGGTTGTAGCTGTGTATGTGCATGGAGGGGGGTTTACTCCTGGGATTTAAGTCGTTTACGTGCCCACAAGTCATCTCTAACCGTTCAGTGTCCTGTGTCGATGTCTTGGTCTTTACCCAATCCATTGGTTTCCGTGACCAGTCCCGCTTTCTTCATCGGTTTCTTGGCAGTCGGTTTCCATCTGATGGTTCAGTGGTTCTCATCATCCGGGGGGATGTTTTCAGAACAGCCTTTTATGGACACGTATTGTTTGTTCTCTGGCTTCACCACGTTTCTACCTCCAGGCCTCTCTACACCACCACATCTCTATCGCCACGTCCCAGTCTGAGGAGCCCAGTCAGACCAGCTCAGACAAGACCACCAAGAAGACACCCCACCCTCTGGACTCCAAGACCACCTCTGATGTTCTCAGGTTAGCAGGTCACCGCTGTGTGCCTGGAACCCCCTTTTGCTCCTTCAACCCTGTCCGCCTCTTCTTTCAGTCCAACGCATAGGTTGTTGTTTTTTTCGGCCCTCAGTATTTGTAGGCTGTAGAGGACGACACTTAAGCTGGTGTGATGTATGCTGACTTGTGTTCTTCCCCAACACCCTGATATTCCTGTGTTGTGTTCTGCTGCAGGTTCGTGTTGGAGCAGTATAACGCCCTCTCGTGGCTGACATGTAACCCTGCCGCCCAGGACCGCCGTTCCTGCTTGCCTGTCCACCTGGCGGTGCTCACACAGATGTACAACGCAGTCCTCAACATGCTCTAGCAATGGGACTTAGTAATGGACAGCTAAGGAGACTAAGTTCTGTACGGTCCATGGACCTCTGAGGAGACTAAGTACTGAACTGTCTCTGGACCTCTGAGGAGACTGATTAATGTACAGTCCGTGGGCCTCTGAGTAGACTGATTAATGTACAGTCCATCGTCCTCTGAGGAGACAAGAGTACTGTACAGTCCATGGGCCTCTGAGGAGACAAGAGTACTGAACAGTCCATGGGCCTCTGAGGAGACTGAATACTGTACAGTCCATGGGCCTCTGAGGAGACAAGAGCACTGTACAGTCCATGGGCCTCTGAAGAGACTGAGTACTGTACAGTCCATGGGCCTCTGAGAAGACAAGAGTACTGTACAGTCCATGGGCCTCTGAAGAGACTGAGTAGTGTACAGTCCATGGGCCTCTGAGGAGACTGAATACTGTACAGGCCATGGGCTTCTAAGGAGACTGAATACTGTACAGGCCATGGGCCTCTGAGGAGACTGAATACTGTACAGCCCATGGGCCTCTGAGGAGACTGAATACTGTACAGTCCATGAGCCTCTGAGGAGACTGAATACTGTACAGTCCCACGGGCCTCTATGGTCTGGTGTGCCTGCCTGTCTGCAGTGTCTCTGTTTGGACACCAGAATGCGCCAGATATGTGTTTTTTATTCTGGATGGACAGAGGATGAGATGAATGGACCCCTTTTACACCTGATATTAACAAGGGACCCGTTTATTGCTGGGAGACATGGGGCCAGTGTAAGACATCATATTGAGTCCTTGGTTGGGAAAACAAACAAACGCCTATGTACAGTACAGAGACCTTTAAACATAAACACTATAGTCTGCTTAAGACCAGCCCAGTGCAATTCTTACCTTTAAAAACTGGTTCTTGTGAGATGCGGCGATGTGCCAACCCCCAATGTACTTTGAAAAGGCTCATGCAGCCTGGGAGAGAAGATGGAGATATCCAACTATGCCCTTTTTATTGACATAATATGACATTTCAGTATTACACTTGTAATTATCAGATCAACATTGTTGTACAGGATGACTTTTCTGCCGGTTCCATTGAGACGGAAGACATTGAAGCCATGGAGGAAACCTTTTAAAGGGACCCTATGTGACCTACAATATGGTCATGCATGAAGACTTGGACCATCCCCTTCACCAGCCATGACAGTGATATCCTGGGAGCGATTACATCCTCGAGCCTGGGAGTCATCCGGGTCCTGTATCTGCCCCACACTGCACAACCAGGGAACCAACTGACCACAACTCCCCACCTTCAATGACACTTTTACATGTTTGTAAGGAAATGTGGTCGTGAGTTTATTGGCTCGCAGTTTAGTAATTAATTTCGTACCAACATTCATAACAGGGCAGAGAAGACAATTTCTTGTGAGGTCAAAGCATTTGATAATGGCACTTTTTCTTTACTTTTGGAAGTGACAATTGTATTGCTGTAGATATGAACACACTGAAAACTATTTGACAGGTAATGAACAGATGTTCTTGTTTATAATGTAAAACTGACATTTGCAAAGAATTGAGACTTATTTTTAATATTTAAAATTACATTTTGAAGACAAAAAATTATCAAGGTCTTTTCCAAATGAATATCAATGCCTTGAGGTTGGATATGGACATTGCCATTTTAAAGCAAATTGTTACTAAAATTGTTAAAATTACATATTTATATATAGTATATCATGCATATAAATTCATATATATACATATATGTGTATATAAATATATTACCTCTCTAAAACAGCCACATGATGATGATGATGGTAGTAGGGGTTTATATACTTTCTCTTTGAAGAGGCAAATACAGTGTAAATCCTTTATCAAAGACAGTGCATTTTAGTTCTTTAATTTTTTTCTATTATTGAAACGGACATCTTTTTGCCTTTTTATTTAAAGAGTTTAAGTTAAGGAACTTAATACTGCAGGAAAGATATATTTATAAATGGTCTCTCTTCTCCTGCTAAATAAACTTGAAATAGGCAATAGATTTCAATTACATGTGTTTGAGCATTGCATGGGTGTTGTATATTTAACTAATATGCTTTATTTCAGTGGCGGTCCCAAATGATGTCAAGCAACCATCTCAAAATCTTTTTCTTGAGCTCCTCCACTCAAATGGCCCTGTTATTTCTACAATTCCTAGCATGTTTGTATATACACTTTTCAGCCGTATCTTTGGAATTTTTCAAAGCTGTACATTTCATGCTGGTTTCATTTACTTTAAGTGACCTATAAAGTATTTTTTTGCTGGGGGCTTTTTTAAATATAAATATATACATATGAAGTCTCATTTGAATACAGCCAAGGGTGTATTGCCAAGAAATGTACATTAAAGTACAAAAGAGGGCCAGTTTTCACATTTGTTACATCTGCCATCACTTTGAATATGAGACAGATCTAAGGGAAGAGATCTGTGACTTTTACACTCTTTTTTTAGTAAATTAATAAAACTCTTGAAAAACGAATTATTTTCGAGTTTGTGTATGTGTGTGTGTGTGTGTGTGATGCTTTAATCTTTTGATGTCTTGATATGTTTTTTGGGACAGATCCCCTCAAAACACCCTCATTCAGTTTGTGGCAAGCTTCGTAACTAGTCCCAGACATTGATTTCATTGCCATGTTGTGACATTCTATGAAGTGTGGTTGGAATGGTGGGGTGCATCAAAAGTTGTCTATCTGCATTCTAGACATGAGGATAGGAGAGGGCATTTTAGCACACTTCAATGCTTTCCTTCTGTTGTCAACACGGGCTAGTCAATTGGATCAACACGCCAGTCTCCCTCCCACATCTGCCTCTCGTTTCGGAGGCATCCTAAAAACTACTCAGTGATACTGTACCATGTGGACACTGCTCTCATACTAATGCCATGTAATTGAACATTGTCACAAATAATCCTCAGACACCCTGGTGAGAAGACACACATTTCCTTTTCAATCTTATTAAAACATAAACACAACTTATATTGTCATTAGTTGTGTTTATGTTTGAATCACAACCAGCAAGAGTTGTGGTTCAACCAATTGTCTTTAGAAGACAATTGTCAATTGTTGCCAGTCAATAGTTGAATTGAGTCCACTGTATGCAGTCAAGTTGTTTTACCAGTCCCTGGGAGACAATTATGAAATCAGATTTTTATAGGGCAATGATTCTGATATGCAATATAGGAATAAATAATGTGATATTCCAGTGTACAGACTAAACAACTAGCAGAGTTTTTTTTTTTTATAGATTACCGATTATACAAACCTGTAACTATTTCGGTTCGTATAACAGTAAATGGATACATTTATTTTTGATGGTATAGCTGAAGTATTTTATAGCGTGTAGCCATAGAGTGCATTGTGCACTTCACCTAGCATACAGGATGTTGGAATAAAATCTCCTTCTGTCTTTTTTGCTAGTGTTCGCTAAGTGCCGTGTCCATGCTCCAGGTTTACCAGACAGAGTTGTTAGCATACTCTTGTTTGTTGGTGGCACAGGCTACTGATTACCTTGTTATCCATCTCTCCTGGGGTGATGTCTTGGCTTTGGCGGTTGTTGGGCAAGGCCATTTTGGTTGTAATCATCGTGTGTCCTCGAGCATGATTGACTTGTTTTGTTGGACTGGCCCCTTTCCCCCACCTCACGTTTCAGATATATTATCAATTATATTGGTATCACTTAATCAAAGGAAGCACGAAAAGGAGGAGCAGGTGTTTTCAAGGGAAAGTGGGTTAGAGGAAGTCAGTCAGAGTTTCAGAGTGCAGGACAAGTGCACAGAAATGGTGCCTAATGACTCCTTCCAGCCGTGTGGTCATAGTCCATTTGTGACTCAGGGTCAAAGGAAAGGACCCACTCAACGAGAGGGCCTGCATATAAAAATGATGCCATCACATCTCTGTATGGCTGCAGGTATGAAGAGAAGGAGAACAAGGTGGTCTGGTGAAAAGGCAGTGGTCATTGAATAGCACAGCTCTGAAGAGTCACTCCCAGCGTGTCGAGACGGTCTAATGGCCACTGCAAGGCTGCGCCGAAAGGATGTTGACTCTAATTGAAGTGTTGCGTTATCCACGGATGGGCTATTAGGTCATGTCTATTCACCTGCTATCTGCTTCACCACCACTCGGCTACAGCCAAATGGCCTGAACCCTGGACAATGGAGCAGAGGAGCAGCTCTGACACTGGCTATTAGTGCAAATGCAATTAGCACTCAATGACATTTAATCCCCATCTGCAAACGTCAAACGAAATGATGGACAAGGTTCTCTAATGGTACTTTATGAGGTCACTATAGAGGTTCAATAATGGTAACCCCCTCTATTACATCCCCCAACAAAATGTAGCAGATAGATGTGTTTTCCCTTTTTTCTGCAAGAAGAAAGGATAATACTTAATCTGGAGAATCCCTTAGTGTTGTGGTAATAAAGTTAAATTACATGCAAAGGTTACACACATTTACTTTTTGGCAAATGTCTAAATGAATATACAGGTTTTTTTTGGTATAGTAATGAACCGCTCACCTTGTAAATAATGCAATCCCAAACTATTTAGAATGTTCACCCTCTTGTTGGTTAAGCAAATTTTTCACAAATACAATGCACTTATAATTTCTCACAGCTTCAATGCACTTACAGGAATTTATCACACATTTTTTCCAATGCTGCACAGAGATTTATGAGTGGAGATAATATGAATCAATTTTGCACCACAACAATATTTTGCCTGTTCGGAGGATGAATGGATCAGTAAGTACATATGATCTGTGTTCAGTCTAAAAGCCAGCTTCCTCGAGTCGCCTCTTCACTGTTGATGTTGAGACTGGTGTTTTATGAGTACTATTTAATTAAGCTGCCAGTTGAGGCATTGGTTTCTCAAACTAGACACTAATGTATTTGACCTCTTGCTCAGTTGTGCACTGGGACCTCCCACTCCTTTTTCTATTCTGGTTTGAGCCAGTTCGCGCTGTTCTGTGAAGGTAGCACAACACATCGTTGTTTGAGATCTTCAGTTTCTCGGCAATTACTGGCATGGAATAGCTTTAATTTCTCAGAACAAGAATAGACAAAGAAAATTATTTGTTTCTGACCATTTGAAGCCTTTAATCGAATCCACAAATGCTGATGCTAAGGATACTAAAAAAGTCTAAAGAAGTACAGGACAGCTTTTATGCCTTTTTAATCGGCAAATTGTAAATGGTTGGTGGAAAGTAAAGCCGGACAGGGTTGCGACTATTACGCTGTGGTAATTTAGGCACATTCAAGCAAACAATTGAGGCTGTTGTCTGGTGGAATCTGGCATATTCTTTGATTGAGCGAGATGGGATAAAAGCAGAACTGCTTGGCAAAATGTGGATCGGAGGGCACATAACGGTCTTCAATTATTTCTATTCCATTAGGAGTTGTTGTGATGCAAGGCCTTAATTGCAAATTTTACATCAATAAATTGGAATAGGAGGAAATGGGAAATTGGTATTTTCTAATAGTCTAATGAAATTACTTTTATAACAGATGGTAAAAACATTAAGAATTAAGAATTACCTGAACTTAAATGAGAAAAAAACACTTCGGGACGATTTTTGACAACTTCTGCCATATTGGTTGAACATCCATATGTCTGTTCAACATTGTTTAAGCAACAATACATAGCCTAGTATTTATTTTAAATTGACAATAAATATATGGTGTCTTATAGAGCAAAACTGTGCACAAATTGCTCCAACTGCATGTTCCTAACAATTATTTAGTAACAGCTTTTGAAAAACGACAAATAAGTCACATCATACAAGCTCTCGTTACACTGATCAGAGACTATGAGGGAGGGAGAAATTATATCTTACATTTTGATGCTCTAAAATATTATTCATATAATATTATTGACATGGGATTATTTACATTTTACAACTGTTAAATACCATAGGTCCAATTTATTTACATGAAACTAATTGCCCTGAACTTTGTATTTCAGTATGTTTTCTCCACAACAACTTGGTTTTGGTCTTGATCTCAGCTCCTTCTCTCAGCCCAGCAGGCTGTTGCTTCAGATGGTCTGTGACATGGTTTCACTTCCAGGTTTAACTTCCTAGTGCAATTTTATTGTAATTTGCACTAGGATGTGGAGGCAACTGGAGCAGTAGACACTGTTTTGGTGTGGAAATAGAGCTGGTGATGCACAGCGTGTGTTGCGTGGTGTATTGTGTACACATGTGCATGTGTGTTAGGGCCTCTGTCATGCGGTGAACTTGGGATGAACCGGACTCACTCCTTATTCCTCCTCAGCAATTACTTGTGGATGGTCTGCCTGTCTACCTCATGGCCGGATGTCTGCAAGGGATCTGTCATGGCAACCCTCCACTAATCGCCATGGGCAACGTGGTGGGTCTGACTTTACACCCAGGGTCAAAGAGAGGTCAGGGGAGAGACTGAAGCTGTGTGCTTGGCCAGGGTCCATGCTCAGAGCAGGACAGTTGGGCTGGGAAGTCTGGGTTCTGGTTTGTGGTTTTCGGGGTTCTGGACTGGGGTTGTCTGAGTTCTTGCCTGGATTAGTCTGGGTTCGGGCCAGGGTAGTGTGGTCTCGGTTTGGCTGGGATCTAGGCTGGGGCAGTTCAGGTGTTTGCAGTGTTTATAAGGTGACAGGTGCAGACTCTGATTCATCCGCAGCCAAACACCATAGGGCCACTCGTGCAGACAGCCACCCTACCCAGAGGCACCGCGTCATGGTATCCATGGCGAGCAGGGGGCTCTGGTATCTGAGTCCCACCCAACACACTGGACATGACTGGGGCACAACATCTGGAGGGAATTGCTGCTTATGGTCAAAGTCGTTTTCTTTCTTTCTGCTTCACATTGTTTTGATATTTATTGCGCAGACACATTTTAGATGTTGCTGTTCAAAGACTATGTTGTGGTTAGGTAACCCCAGAAGGTCATCTTTGAATGGTCTGATAATAACAAGCACTGACCAGGGTCAGTCGGTCACATGGAGGGCTGAGACAGGGGTGTCTGCTAAATAGCTGGAGTGTCCACTTCAAATCAGTAGCCATGGTTGGGGTGTTTTCATTATCAAGAAGTCTCCCTGTATCTTTGTAAACAGATAGTCCTACATTTTACTCAAAATGTCCCCAAATTTAATTTCACATTGTATAGAGCTAAAAGGAAGACCACTACAGAATCGATAGCGAAACATCAGTTCTTTACTAAGAGAGGTATAGTTTACACATAATATCTCTATCTCTCTATTTCAGTTAGGAGCTCCAGTCTCCCAGACTGAGTCTTGCCAGCCAGGCAGACTGTGTTATCTTCCAGATGGCTGTCAGGAGGACTAGCTCCTGGCAAAGCGGAGAGCCATCAACAGATTTTGTTTACAGGGTCCCTGTTGAAGTGACGGAACATCTGCCAACTCAGCAGCCTGTTAAAAAACATCTGATTTAGTGTGTGAGTATTTTCGAGCTCTGCGCAACATTTGCATGAATTGGTTTTGTTTCGGGGGCCTGAAAGGAGTGCGTGGAGGCTGAGCCGCAGTTTCCCTTCCTGTAAATGTTTCATTCCCAGGGTATTATATCCTTCAGGCCAAACAAAAACTCCACTTAACACTTCAGCCAAAGTAAATAGAGGGAGATAAAGCGCGAGGTACTTCAAAGCCAGGGTATTAGCCTTCTGCGCCCAACATCAAATAGGCTTTACGCAAAACAGTCTATCATTTCCTCTAGGAGTACAATGAATCCCCTTTATGATAATGTGCCACGTGAAAACGTACCTGAGAGCGCTGAGGCAGCTAGGATGTAAAACATTTTGTTAAAGGGTGGAATTTGACGCCAATCTTAGGGAAATTAATGGCTCGGGTTGCACATTTGGCAAAAGAGAGGGTTTCTGTTTTTTAAAAGGTTAAGTGAGGAGGTAAGTGAAGAGAAAAAACTGCAAGGGAATACATCTGAATTGTATTAAACAGCCAAGCACAAATAGTTGAAATGCTAGATTTGATCTGACGGTGCTGGGTGATTGCTCCTGAGATGGATAAAGATAAGATAAAGAGCGCAGTGTTACTGTACAGTACACCAATGACCACATTTCCGCAAATATTCAGTGAAAAGAAAACCTGCTTTCGAGATTGTCAGAAAATTTAAACAAGTTAATTTAGATTTTGGCTGAGATTATTTTAAGACTACCGTAGCAAAGGTTACTGTTGCCCTGGAGGTTGTACGTTTTTATACAGCAATGAAAAGTCTGTATGTGGTTATTGGAAAATGATCTACTGTGTACTGCATAGCAAGGATGATTTAACTGAGATACTGTACTTTTGGTATCATTATATTTGTTACCGATAGTAGTAGAAGTAAAGGTCTGGAATTAACATTGTATGAATTGGATCGTTAGAGTTTTGCTTTCCAGTGGACTGGTGGACTGACTGAAATGTCTTGTTGCTCCCAAGCAGTGCTTCATCTGTCCACAAGGGAGAGTTGTTGTCCAACAGATTACAAAAACACAGAAAAGCCATTTCTATAAACTGCAGGGCAAGTATTCATTCTGAATTGAACTTGACCTTTGCCCTCTGGTAATCAAGTTGTCACACACACACTACAATGTCACAATTGAATGCTACATAAATACTACTAATAATAAATATCTTGCTGCAGGCACTTGCACTGCAATTGAAAATATAACCTTCTGTTTCTCCTCTGCTAGTCAATTCAAACTGCATTTGAAAATATGCTTGACATCAAAGCCAAAATATTTTTCTAATCATTACAATGATAGGCCACAAGAAAAACAAACTGATTAACTAGATTTGTCTCCTTGAATATTCCCCAGGATTACATTTCAAAGATAAATCAGTTTAGACAGCAAGACTGAAAGCCTAGAATATATGCTTTTCTTCCCTTTTCATTTCACATTGTACTGTAAATCAACACAAATGCTTGACAAAGGCATTTCAGCTAATACACTAATACTGTTGCTAGAGTGCCTCGGTGACCACTATGACTAACATGCATCGGAAAAGAAATGCATTGTTTCCCTGCCGTGCAGTCGCCCACACTGAAAGCACTTTGAAGTAAAAGCACATGCCCTCATTACTATAACTGTACAGCCATTTGTCTTTTTCAACAGGGTTTTATTAAATGGGACTCGTCAATGATAAGACAACTAGCCATCCCACTGATCCGTCCTTGGTCGTGATTCTTAGGGACCAATAGCTCCCCTTTCCTCTCTGCGTTCTCTGGTTCTAATTTGGCTGTCTTAATCATAAAAGCATCACCAAGCAGCCATCCAGGGGAAACCAAGAGGGGAAATGTGCCCCTAAAAATTCCTTTTTCACTCAAGTGTACAAAGACAACAAGGAACATGCACAAAGGAAATGCTCGCTGCTCCCAGATCAAATAGCCAAGGGGTGATTAAATCAGAAAAGGAACAGTACTACGGACTATAAATGGTGTATGATTATTTAAGAAAGAAAATGAACAGTACTATGGAATATAAATTGTTTATCATTATTAGAGACAGAAAATTAACAGTACTTTGGAATATAGAATGTGTATAATTATTATAGAAAGAAAATTAACAGTACTATGGAATTTAGATTGTGTGTAAATATTAAAGACAGAGAGGATAAAAACCATACTCCACTAACAATCATACAGCCAGCCGGTGCAGGCATACAGACACAGTAGTTGTGCACATTCATTTATAGTCACAGACATAAAAAAGAAAATAGATATATACACACACACACAAACACACCGACCTCAGGAACTAAAATGTTTTCATAGCGGAATTACCATAGGCCTACACCTTGCCACTCAGATACCCCAGATGAAAAAGGAGGCTTGGAAGATTCTTGGTTCATATCTTTTGTTGGGGAGTGACATTAACGATTTGGATGTTCTATTCTGCCATTACATTCACTTTCGAAGCAGCCAGCTCTTCTGACCATCTATAATTTCCATCATCAGTCTCTATTTCTATGTAACAGATGTGTCCCACTAACAGTAGGGCCTCTGACAAAAGAAGATGGAGACCTCTTGTCCTTTAAACAGTTGCACATGGGAGTCTATTTTCTTTCCTGCGGCCGACCAGGCATTAGTGAGGAACAGTCTCAACTCCAGACTCCTTTGCACTATTTGAAGACCTATTCTTAAGGAGGGAAAACTACTTGAATTCATGGGTTTTCCTTGATAAAAACCTACATTAAAAAAAGTTATAGATTAAAAAAAGCCAGATGAGAAAGCATCATTATGGACAACATGATTTATTAAATGAATGTACACCAACAAATATGGAATTCTTACAAAAAATGAAAAAGCATTTGATATTTATTTGCAGGTATTGTCTATAAGATCATAGAAGCTCAGTATATATTATGCCGTGTGCTTACTGTAGACTTCACAGTGTATGCATGGACCAGGAATCTCTGTTGTGGGTCATCAAAACCTTAGTTGTTAGCTAAAAATCTTAACTGTTGGCAGAACAAAAGACAATAATGTCAAACAATGTGTTGTTGTTTTACTGAATGCTTGACCAATTAGAAAATAATCACTGGTATGTTTTTTTAAGGATATCTGTTATTAATTTATACAGTACACTGTCCGCAAAATGCTTTCTCTTTCATAATGAATATATCAATATATTAGGCTACACGTATTAACGTATTAAATAATATTTCTTAAAACTGCAACTTAAAACTTACAATTTAGTAATTATTAGAGAACCTTTCATACTCGCATTTCGCATAAGACATTTTAAACCTGAATGCGTTATTAGATACCTGAATGTCTGTGCGGCTATTGATTGTAAATCTAGCGCAGAAACATCTTTGGTCTGGCCATGTCCGCAGAGAGTAACAGCTCTAAGAGTGGTTAGTCAAGAACTCCGGTAGGTCAGTTATATTCCAGAGTGTAATGATTATTCACCACGAACTATTTTTTTATTCATATATAATGTATTAATAATGTTTTTGATACCGTGAAAATAGTTCTAATTAGAATAATTCATTAGAATGTTGTTATTTATTGGCTTTTTTAACTTAAGCATTCAGCCTAATATGCCTAAACGAAAAAAAGCAAAAGGTGCGTGTTCATCTTAAAGTTATATAGCAAAAACAATTATTTGTTACTGACATTTTGGCCCTTTTTATGACCACAAGTACAGACAAATTAAATTACCTCAAATAAATCTGTCATTAATGCAAAATAATATACAACATCTTAAAATAACGATGTGTAAACATCTTTGCTATAATGAAAACAAACATAAGTCTAATCGAATATTTATATATATATATATATATGTGTGTGTGGGTGTGTGTATGAATATATTTTAATTATTCGATTAGATTAAATCAATAATAATTTGTAAAACGAATTAGATTAGAACTGCAGTGTTTAACACGTTCGTGTCAGAATTAATAGCAAGAGTCGTCGAAACCCCCAATGCCCACCGAGACGGCCGTCCTAGTTAATTGAAGAAGACAGGTTTTCAAACGATCTCCAAAAGCGATGCATCTGAGCTTGAAACTATTTGATAGAACAAGGTATTCTCAAATGATCCCGTTTTTAACGTCCGGGTGAGAGAAAATTGCTTGGGTCATTATATAGGAGGCAGGGGTTCTGGGTTTTCTTTGAAAATGGCTAGGAGGGGGGAAGTTATTGAAACATTTATACCCGATCTCTAAAGGACTTGTATTCATTTGAAATATTTCAATTGATATATTTGTAATGCTATGATTTCGAAAAACAATTTCGAATTTAATCATAGATCAAAGTGTATTTTCATTATTTCCATGAAAAACGTGATTGGACAGTAGGGCCTATGTAAATCCCCTTATAATGTTACAATTCAACCAACGTTCTTTTCGTATTTAAAATGTATTGGACATACTTGACTTTTCACCGAACTTATCTTTGTAGCAAACAAATTGCATAACCAAACCAATATATGGAATTGAGAAGATGTAAATGGGCAACATTAAAGTAGATAACACCTTATATGAAAACGCTTAGAGACCTCACTATGCTCAACAAAATAACGACGTATGCTAAAAGTAATATCCGACCTTGTGAAAATTATTATTTTAAAATATTTGTTACCACTGCATGGCGCTAAGGCACCGTACGTTATCACAATCATATTTATATCTAAGTAGGCTACTGTATATTTTGTGAAAAAAAAATTACAACAAAAATCAGTTGTGTTAATACTAACAACAATGCTACAAATGTATAAGAAGAATATGATCTAGATAATAATTAGAAATATCATAGCCTTCTTTCAAAAGAAAGCTGTAGTTTTCATTGACTTTAGCTTAGGTTTGTATGTTTGATTGATCATGTACTGTTTACTAGGCTAGGTGTACTCTATGTTAAAGGGCCATATGCAAGATGATTTACTGCACTACATAGATACAAGCATAAATGACCAGAAGACATCTGCAGTCAATCAAAATCGTTTCTAGTACCTGAGAAGTTCCCCATTAAAAATTACTTGCCAGTCCGTTTGTCAGTATGTATATATTTGTTTTCTCTTCATACTTGCTTAAGACACTTGCAGTACTATCCCACCGCCCTCTACCCTGAATAATAGTCTGGGGTCGTTTAGTGAGGGAAGTGGAGGAGGAGACAAGTCTCAAATCTCATTGTCAGTCTAAAAAGCAAGAATCGACACTGCACCTTTCAGTTGAAAACGAATCCTGAATATATAAGGAACTACATGAAGAATAGTGCACACTTAAGTCCCACATTGAGACTCTGTGTTAATATATTAAAGAACAAAATCTTTACTTTACATTGTGTAACTAGTTGAGATCAAAATTACTTTCAATGGAAACCAAAATCACCAACCGATTAATGGCTAGATTAAAAAATAATAATAAAATCAAAACTCTATATAAACAATTGAAATTACAGATTTGTGTGAATTTCATCACGGCAACTCATAGCGTGACTCAGTAGTGTGTATGACCCCCAGGTGACTGTATGCACTCCGGACAACATCTAAACATGCTCCTGATGAGATGGAGGATGGTGTCCTGGGGGATTTCCTCCCAGACCTGGATCAGGGCATCAGTGAGCTCCTGTAACGTCTTCTCGGTGCTACTCCTGTAACGGCCGTCTCCTGGTATCTGCTCCACGTCTTGAGACTGTGCTGGGAAACATAGCAAACCCAAATCTCCAAATCCATGAGTATTCCTTTAGGGTCTCTATATATTTCTGATCCTATTATTTAAGTCATTACATCATTCATTATACCTTTTCTTTTTTTATTTCAATAATTTGCTGTATTCGTCACAAACTGACCATGCCTCTACAAAACAGATAAAGCATAAAATAAATGATTGGCCCATAAGCAGGGAAACCAGACATATCCTATGTTGTGCATATACGTGTTCCACCCAATGCTATCTTTATCAAAATGGCAAAACTATATGCATTTATTGTATTGTACCTTTGTTATACATTACAATAGGCCTATTCCTTGAATATGAGAGCTTCTGCTTTTACATCTTAAAGTCGAACCTTTTCTGATTGGCAATTATAATTCCATCCCCCAAAGGTTATGTAGGCTTGTTGCTCTCTGACGTTGCTCTGAGTGCAGGAATACATGGGACTTTTCTTGGTAGCCATGCCTCTCTCTATCTTGCTCTGTCTCTCCCACAAGCTTCCCTTCCTCTCGGTCTCTCTCTTTCCCCCAGTCTCTCTCCTCCCTCTAATAATTCACTCCTGCGCTAGAAAGTTATGAGCCACGACATTCTCTGCAGAATACTGCTCAGCTATACCCCCCCCCCCAGACAACATACAGGCTGGAACCTCAGGTTGGTTCCCTGACTCACAGTGGCCCGGCATCTTCCCTCCCTTTCCATCTTACTTCTTTCCCCCCCTTTCCATCATACGTCTCTCCCTCCCTTTCCATCTTACGTCTCTCTCTCCCTCCCTCTCCATCTTACTTCTCTCCCTCCCTCTCCATCTTACTTCTCTCCCTCCCTCTCCATCTTACTTCTCTCCCTCCCTTTCCCTCTTACTTCTCTCCCTCCCTTTCCATCTTACTTCTCTCCCTCCCTTTCCATCTTACTTCTCTCCCTCCCTCTCCATCTTACTTCTCTCCTTCCATTTCTGCTCTCTCGTTCATCAAGCTAAGCAGTATGGATCAATATTGGTTCCAGAGACATTTGCTCTGCCATCACCTGAAAAACTCCTAAATGTGATTTGTTTTACGGTAACATTGTGTTGCAAAATCCTTTCAGGAAGGCCCAGCCATGTCAAGACTGCAAACCTAAGGCAAACCATTTATTTAGCAAGTGATTGAAACACGTTGTTCGATCTAGGTTAAAAGGAATTGAGGCCAATGTCTATAGTCCGTGAAATGTGCCTTATAAAGTTCACCAGTCCTGATGTGTTTAAATGTGGTCCACCCCTGAAATATGTAAAGGTTGACAGCAGTATATTGGTTTGTACAAGTATCGGATGAAATGCTGTAACATCCATTATCACAATATTGAAGAAAAAAAAACTGCCTTGGAGTTGTTAGTTTCTAATCATTTGCTTCTACACCACAATATAAATATACAATCCTCCACCGCTAATCAGGACCAGGGTTTGGGTGAATTCCATTGAACCAGACCGGGGGGGATTCAGAAGCTACTGCAATTTTGAATTATAAAATCATTTTAATTTCACTGTAATACTAGAAGTGACTGGAATCTCACTGCCAATGACTCAAACCCTGTCTTCCACTAACTGGATCACCACTTGGTTATTCCATTAACATTGAAGACATACTATAATATTGTTACACAAACAACATCAATGTACTGCTATAAACACAGTGATATATAGTGTCCTGAGTTTGTTCAGATGTATGGT